>QLPD01000504.1:0-38360 GCA_003314085.1 Hymenopellis raphanipes
CCGACGGCGCATGGGGCGATGGCTGCAGGGACGGTGGGCTGGCGCGCGCCGGAGATCTTGCGGGGCGAGGTGAAGCTTGATGAGATTGGGGACGACAACTCTTTGGGGTCGTCGCGGGGTAGCACGGGGACGGTCACTGGGTCGCCGACCGGTTCGGCGGCGGCGCCGACGCGCCTGACCAAGTCGGTGGACATCTTTGCGCTGGGGTGTTTGTTCTATTATGTGCTCTCGAACGGGAGTCATCCGTTTGGGGACCGGTTCGAGAGAGAGATGAATATTTTGAAAAATGAGAAGAGTATGGAGGCGCTGGAGAGGTTTGGAGAGGAGGGATCTGAGGCGGCGCATTTGATAGAGCGTATGCTTAATCCCGAGGCGTACTCTAGGTTGGTTTTCTTCCTTCTTCCTTGTGGGTGGATGCTCAATGGTATCTTGACAGACCGGACACGACGACGTGTTTAGTGCATCCGTTCTTCTGGGATCCTGGCCGACGGTTAAATTTCCTGCAAGACGCGTCGGACCGGTTCGAGGTTATGTGTCGGGATCCGCGCGATCTGGACCTTGTAGCATTAGAAAAAGACGCTGCGAGCGTCGTGGGGAATGACTGGCAGGCGCGGCTGGACAAGATATTCATTGAGAACTTGGGCAAGTTTAGGAAGTATGATGGCAAGTCGGTGCAGGATCTGTTAAGGGCTCTCCGGAATAAGGTGTGTTTCCCCCTCTCCTCCTGTTATAGGGTGGCGGGCGTTCTGATGAGATTGTTCAATGTAGAAACACCACTACCAGGACCTGCCGGACAATGTGAAGCGGCATCTTGGGTCGATGCCGGATGGGTATCTGTCGTACTTTACGAGGCGGTATCCGCGGCTGGTTATGCACGTGCATCGTGTGGTGGGCGAGACGAGTTTACGGACAGAGTCGATGTTTAGGACATACTATGAGCTCGCTGATTGAGTGTTTTTTTGATTGCTATCGTGTTTTTTTTATATGGCTAGCATGGATCGCATATATATAACTGCAATACTTATTCAACACCCTCATCTGTATTTTGTGTAACTATTAAAGAAAGGAAATGTGTTTTTGTTTGTGGAGGGTGTGGGGATGGGTGGGGAAGGTGAGAGTGGTCAGTAGCTTTGATTGTCTATTCAGGACAAGCAATTGTTCGTCTGTCATTCCATTCGGAGTGTTCGCCGCTGTCATTGGGTAGATAAATTGAGTTGCTCTAGCCCTTTCTTTATGAGGTGGGTTCTTTCATAACTGATCATACTATCACACTTCACATCTGCCTTAGGCTCTAGGGTGGCTGAGAGCGGAAACCAATGGCGAGGAGGACTTTGCAGCGCCCTCGCGTTTCGCATCTAGTGTTGTCGGGAAAATGATACCCATCTGAATGTTGTGCGGCTGGGAAGAGGATGGCGTTCCATGTTCAATCGTGTCGCGTGAATGGCGCGCCGGTTTTGATTCGAGAAAGGCTCTGCGGGTGGACTAGGGTGTGGTTCAGGCCGTAGAACGAGGGCGACATGCTGATATCCACTACAACAAGTCACAAGATGATCAGCTGGGGGAGGCTTTGGACTGGCGCGCGGCAGAGGTTGTGCGCGGTGACCTCTGACGCCTGAAATGCTGATCTAGTTGGTGATTTTTGATGCTTCCGTCGTCTCCCAAGGCTTCACTCATACATGTAAAAAGGGTATTCGATTCATATTGTTGAAACGTTGGAGTTATCCTCACTTTAACTGCTTCTAGGTTATTAGTACCGGTATGCATAGTATGTGGGTGGGCGGTGAAGGTGGTAAGCATCTTTGATTCTCTCTTCAGGACCGTCATGATTTAAATTATATTCATCGCTCAGTCAATTGTTCATCAGTCATTCCCGTGACGCTGTTCGGAGTGTTCGCCGCTGTCATTGGCTAGATAAATTGCGCTGTTCTAGCCCTTTCTTGATGAGGTGAGCTTTCATAACTGATCATACTCATGCCATCACATAAGCTTGAGATAGATGTCTTCACACCTCATGTCGCTGGGCTCTAGGGTGGCTGAGAATGCCACACCGTCTACAACAGCGGAAACCAATGGCGAAGATGCGCCCACGCCTTCTGCGAGCTCCTTGTCTAGTCTCGTGATGCCTTCCTTGGTCGTTTCAGACACAATCTTAGGTCTGTGGCTATTTCCTACCTTGTGGCGTCCCGGTGGGATTGAACTTGTTTTACCAGGATCCGGCTCTCATGGCACGGTCGTGTTCCAAGGATCATTTCAAGGCCACTCTGTTGCCGTCAAGCGGCTGGTTCGCGACTTTATTGCACTTGCTCTTCGCGAGTTGAGCGTTATCCGGGAGAATGATGCCCACCCGAATGTTATGCGGTATTATGACTGGTGGGAAGAGGAGAATTTCAAGTTCAGCTACATCGTTCTTGAGCGGTGTCCCGCCTCGCTTGTCGATATCATCGAGGCGCGTGATAAAGATCAATGGCGCGATGCCTTCGATTCGAAGAAGGCTCTGCGACAGATCACGAGTGGACTAGGACATCTTCACGGGTTGAGCGTGGTTCATCGGGATATGAGGCCGCAGAACATCTTAGTCTCGGACAAGGGCGACATGCTGATATCGGATTATGGTTTATACGACAAGTCGCACGGTGGTCAGCTGGGGGAGGCTTGGGGTTGGCGCGCACCGGAGGTTGTGCGTGGCGAAGGGACACTGCTTGACGAGATGACAACTTCCGCGGATGTCTTCGCGCTAGGGTGTGTCTTCTACTACGTGTTGTCCAAGGGAGGGCATCCATATGGCGCGGACACGCTCTCACGCTCGACTAACATTTCGAGGAACGAAAAGAGCCTATGGCAGGCGTTGGATGCACTCGGTGGTGCGGAGCGGAATGAATCAGCGGATCTCATAGAGCGGATGCTCCGAGCTGACCCCCTTTCCAGGTATCTCGTTCCTCTTGGTTCTCACCCAATGTTAACGGTGCCTCCCCTTTCCTGCATACTAGGCCGGATACGAGGACATGCCTTGTGCATCCGTTCTTCTGGGGCCCTGGGCAGCGGCTGAGCTTCCTACAGGACGCTTCAGACCGTTTTGAAGTCATGCGTCGCAATCCTCGGGATCCGATTCTTGATGCATTAGAACGAGGTGCTGTGGATGTGGTGGGGGATGATTGGCGCGCGCGGCTGGGCGGGGTGTTTGACGAGAATTTGGGCACCTTGAGGAAGTACGACGCCAAGTCCATGAAGGATCTATTACGGGCGCTGAGGCTCAAGGTACGTGATGGCCTATATCTGTGCTGCATGGCGCGTGCTTATATTGGACTCGTTTACAGAAACATCATTATCAGGACCTACCGGAGAACGTGCAACGACATCTGGGGTCCATGCCCGAGGGGTATATGTCTTATTTTACAGAGCGTTACCCACGTTTGATTCTGCATGTACATCGAGTGGTTGGTGAGACGGATCTGCGGGCAGAGTCCATGTTTAGGATGTACTATGAGCTCACTGCAGCTAATTATTGAAGTTTGCTTCGCCCATGCTAAATTTGGTCAGTTGAAGCAGTACACAAGGTCCAAGGGCGCCAAGCCACGCGCGCTCGTTCACGAATGCTCATGTGGTTTTAGCTGTCCACCTGTGATTTCCTCAAATTGTGGAGTATCTGGGGCGTAACCGAGCCGTTGAAGGAAGAAATTCTATTAGTGCCGATGATCGCGGAAGCAAAGCACCCTTGCTTCAGGACCGCCATCTCCGTTAGCTCCTTGCTGTTGACACTTTGGAGGCTCGTCTGCCGTCACGTTGAAGCCCCTCTCTGTTCTATACACTTCAATAACTTGCTTTCTCTGTTTACCCGGAGAAACTTTCCCATGAAGGACTCAATACTGTATCGGCTACTTACCAGTGTTTGTCTTCCGAGGCTCATGCGAAAGATTTGCCGTACACACCAGAGAAGTGGTCGGCAATGTCATCTGATAGGTCCGCCGCTAAAATCTTCTCATAAACTCCCGGGGTCGACCTGTCGCAATCGGACGTCGTTCTAGCCCCAGGCCCCTCGCGTTCTACTCATGAAGTAGGTCCTTTATAACCGTTGTCATGATCAATTATGAACAATAATTCGACGCTAGACATCGATGTCTTCACGCACTCTGTCTGGGATGGCTTTCTCTGTCGAGCATGGCCGGGGACGTTAATATAACGATAGACGACTCAGACTCGTCCGTTCTCTATGCCCCAACAAACGCTTGGTTTTCCTGTACGGCTTGCGGAAGTGGTACCGCCTTCAAGGGCACTTACCATAGCGCGTCGTTTTCTCCTAGTGGCGACGACGACGGTGGTGGGAGAGGGAGAGGAAAAGGTGGGGGGAGGAAGCGGCGAGCTCTTGAACGTCGAGCGAAAGGCTCGGATGATGCTGTCGACGACGACGCGACAATAGCGGGACCTACGCTCCAATTGAGTTTCAACGGTACGTATTTCTGATAATATTCACAACGATGATTATATCCCGACACAGGTTCTGGAATATACATCTTTGGATTCAATGGTGACGTGCTTGGGGGCACGGCGTTTACCACAGTGAATCTCTCCTTCATTCTGGACGCCGAGAGACAAGATGGGAACCAATTCATTCGCGATTTGTCGCAACAAGCCCCAAGCTCAAACTTTGCGGTTTTCTCTCGGGTAAACCTGCCATCGTCTCTGCATACATTGACGATCGAACTCGGGACGAATTCTGCATTTCTATTCGACTACGCGATATACACGGAGAGTTCTCTAGACGACATGCAGAACTCCGCCTCCTCCAGCCCAATCCCACAGAAGTCGTCGAGTTCAATCCCACATAAATCCACCTCTGCCACGTTGTCCCCCACGTCCTCTTCAGATGGCTGCGGAGCGATAACCTCGCACGGTCCATGTTTGTCATCCGCTCCTCCCAGCTCCAAGAAGATTGCGACGTTCGCGGGAGCTGTGGGAGGCACTGTCGGTGTTCTTGGTATCCTCGCCCTGGGCATCTTTATTAGCATATGCACAAGAAGGCGTCGGGCCGCAAGACGCGATAGAGCAGAAGCAGAGCCTCGAAGAATGATTGGGCCGGCTCCATTCGTTCCTCGCTACTTCCCCGGAACGGTCGTCCCGACTTCGCCGCCTCCCTATACGCCGCCCTCAGCCTCCAGCTCTAACATAGCTCATGCATCTGAATCTCATCTAACATACGCGGACGTGCCCCCTTCCACTCCACCTCCAAGTCCAACACACGAGCTATTTTTGCCTCCGCCGCCGTTCGCAGAGGCAGTAGCCGATCAGAACGTCCGCGTACCTCATTCTGACACTCCTCTCACCACTTCGTTGGTGATATTACCGTCACGGCTTCCTCCAAGAGGTATAGACATCTGAATTGAAGTAGTTACTTGTACGTTGATTAATATGTTATCTATTGACAAGGCAATGACCTATATAGTACGTAGTAGTACGTCCAATGCCGCGTTGAGTGCGACGAGTACACGCTCTTGCTGACCTTTCATGAAATTCGTGAGTAACAAGTATTCAAAATGACCACGTCTCCTGGAGTACCTAGTATTGCAAGATAAGTTTGAGCAAGCAGATATCAACCCAAACTGTAACATTGCTAGGGTGGTGAAGTAAACCTGAGGTTTCGATACACCTCAGGTTTACTGCGGTTTTTAACGGTATTAATACGGTATTGAAACCTCCGGGGGTTGGCAGGTAGGTTTCGATACCGGCACGTGATTTTTCACGTGACAGCGCGCCGGCGCTGAGGACAAGCACTAGGTGGCGGGCCAGAGGCGGGACCAGGGCGGCATGCCCGCTGCGCCACATCACGTGTCCAGAACACGTGCCGGTATCGAAACCGTTAGTAACGGTTTCAAAACCAGGGCCTCCCGGGGGGTCGGTATTGATACCGTTACTAACACTCCCGGGAGGTTTACTGCGCCACCCTAAACATTGCCTCTGCGAGATTTAATATTTATAGCGCCACCCTAACTAAAAAGATACCTGTAGCCAAGAGTACACCGAAGGGGAGTCGAACCCCTGCCGCTTGCTTACTCAATGGAAGGCAAGCATGATAACCGCTTCACCATCGGTGTTTACTTGTCCACCGTGTTCGCATGTCCGTCTTTACATAGTGTATTCGAAAAGGCGATAAAGTAAGTCCTGAGTTTTACCTACAGGACTTTGCGATATGAACATATATATCCTTTGGTGGGTACACTAACTAGGAGCGTGGCAAAAATGCGACCCATTTTGCCAAGGCGAACAGGCCCGGCCACAGCGCATCCATTTCGTCGTACTTTCCTCTCTACCGTCTTTTGGATGCGGGCGTACACTTGAATTGATGGAGATTTTCTGTTTTCAGCCTCCCGTGTATTTGATTTCTGGACGCGTGCCTCCGAGTCCTCCCTTTCCATCAACATCACCTTTCTCCTTCCAGCGTACCGCGGCCTTCCTCCGTCTAGGCTTGGTATCGATTCTGGTTCCACACTCGATTCTCAAATGCACCTCTATCCGCTAGGCTAAACTGCAAGTATGAAAATATTGCCGTGGAACGCACACGTGTACCTACCTTTCGTATGTCGTACGCAGTCCGACGCCATCTCCCTATGCCAGCGGCCCATCAGTCCGCCCACTTCATTTCATACTGAGAGATCTATCATTCTGGCAGGTTAGGGCAGAAATGAATTTATATAGTTTGCGCTATCTGCGGGACATCCCATGAATCTGTGTAACTATGTTATCCTGGCTGCGCCACATCAACGGCGGCACTGGGTCAGAGCCTGAGCGCTACGCCGAGCATTCTACAGCGCGCTGATTTTCTCGTGACCCTTGCTAAGGAGCGTATTCGTGTCCATGCTGAATATGATCTCTGGTGATTTAAAAAATGAGGCAACAAAACAAGGCAACAAAGCAGATGTAGCTAAAGTAAGAATCTAAGCCTTGACATCCCGTTCTATACCTCGCGCATCTTTATCCCTTTCAAGAAGTTGTCCATCGTCTCGAAATATCCTGGCTGAATGCTAGCATCCGCTTGACAAACATGTCAGGGCTGTGAACTTCAAGTTCTGGAAACAATACACGTACCGTGACCAGCATTCGGAAACGAATGAAACACATCCTGAAGCTCCTCCGTAGAATTGGGATCTCTACCTGCGGCAATATCCCTCAAGCCCATCATATGTGCTTCCGGCGCTACCTGGTCTAAATGTCCGCTCAAAAATAGAATGGGTGTCGTTCGAGGAATTAGCGGAAGCCTCGCAGCAGAGTCCCAACGTTGATGAATGAAAAAGGTGATGTGTCGCACGACGGGTATGGTCTTCGCGACTTGTGGAATGGAAAGGAAGGTGTTTTCGACCAGTATGGCGTGTATCTAGAAGTAGGCGTGTTACACTCGTGGCAGTACTATTGGAGAAGGAAGGTACCTTATCGGGATTACGACTTGCAAGGTCTATTGCCACTGCTCCGCCCAGTGAATGTCCATGAAGGACCTAGCAGGATGCACGATATGTCAAGGTCAAATTGGTTGGTCATCAGAGCGCCGACATACCACAGGAACACTGCGAAGCTGGGGATCCGCAAGAACATAATCCAATGCTGCCTGCGCGTCGCGTTGAAGACCTCGTTCAGAGGGCTTGCCTTGCGAGGCGCCGTACCTGATAAAGTGTAAACCTGCATGTGACGAGACGTAACTGCCACTAACCCGCGATACGAAACCATCAAAGCGTTGAATCCCAATTCGCGAAGAGTGTGTCCACATCTTGTATAGCACCAGCTGTGGTAGCCATTTCCGTGGAATAGAATGATTGTTGCGCGCGCGGTGGCCAGTTTAGTCTGGGCAGAGGACATATATGATGATTTCCGAACCGCATGGATAGGGAAAGGAGACTGTACCTGTCTGAAAAGGTAACACTTGAGGACGACACCGTCAGACGTTTGTACGTCCACCTCGATGTCGCTACCTAGCCGTGTTAGGATAGGATCCATATCTAACCGCACGATATGAGACCATTTAGACATTGAACTCAAAAACACATACATGCTCGCCTTTCCTCTTCAGAATCATAAGCTGCAGGGTATACGCTGAAGTATTGTCCATGCCATAACATCTACAGCATCGCTTAGCTGCGAACATGTGGCAGGAAGAAACATTTAAAAAGGCCTACCTTCGTGAGTACTCCCCAAGGAAAGGCATACAGTTCGTACAGTAGTTTGTTGAAATAGTTCATGTTCAAGGTAAGAAGGGCCCTGTAGGGCGAGGTAAGGTGGACTACAGATGGCTGTTGGTGACTGAGTTGCGGATGAGCGGTCCGTGTCTGAGAGATGCGCTACAACACTATTTATGACGGACAGTGGTCGAACACCTTCTCTGCGGGCGAGATACGGCAGCGATCGGGATGGTGGTTTTCCGAGTCGAATGTTGAAGACGCAGTACTTCGGGAGACACTCTGCGGAGGTCAGAGGTGCAGACTGAGCGCTGGTTGCAGTAGCCACTGAATATTCAGACGCCACGGACCTCAGGCGGGCAACTTCACAAGATCACGGGCGGTAATCGGGAGGGGAATCATCGATGTTCATGGGCGCTTATGATACGTCATAGGAGGAGATTTGTTCGACGATTCCCGAGGGCCAAGACTCGTGGGCATCACAGAGTAATGCATTTTCCAGACTGATATTCACACACGACCGACAGCCTACCAGAATTCGTCTCCGTAATTAAACAGAAGCTCTTCTCCCGAAGCGATATTCTTAACTATTACGTGTAAGTCGGTACGGAAGATGAGTGGAGGGAGATTCGACTCACGAGCGTGAAATGATATCCGATGCTCCCCGTTAACGAGTTTGACTAAATTCGAGCCCATCGCGTCTCGGTTCTTCAACGGTAGTACATGGGTAACGCACCTAATGGGATGCAGTTGGCATCCTCCTTGCTATGATTCATGTACCGCGTTTCGTTGCAGATGTAGGAGCTATCGATAGACACTTCACTATTGAGCCGGAAGACGTAGCTCCTTCCTCGATGGTTCGCGAGTTCGCTGTAGACATATCACACAAGGTGGCGGAGGTAAAATAAGAAATGGCTACCTTCGGGAATCGACAGTAGAATCATATATCAATTCCCCAACGTACTCTTTAGGCTCATCGACGTTAGCTTAGCGGTGAGAAAGCATGGCGCGAACAGACCTGAAATGAAGTCACCTTTCTTGATCGCTTCTGCAGCAAATAGTCCACGACCCCATTTACTTTCTTTGACCTCAAGCGCCTGTGAATGATGTGGTTCTCAGTAGTCTGGCGGGCACGCATCTATGACTCACTCACCTTGCATTCACCTCGTTGTATGGAGGCGTTCCGACATCGTCCTGAAACGGCATCTACAGCGCGCGGGTGAGCGTTTCGTGGAATAAAAATGGATAAGACTCGCACCTCTGCAAGCTTGTCAGTACCAGTACTCATTCAGAGGGATGCCTCACTCACGCAGCTTCGCATTTCGTACAGACTTCTGGATCGCATTCCATACCCGCAGCGTAACAAGGACATGTTTTCGTTCGGCAGTTCCGTTGACAGTTGCAGCCGCGTCGGCGGCGAATGCCTGCGAAAAATTTGGATGAGAGAATTCCAAGTTGAGGCCGTGAAAAAGCAATACATGGTTGATGTTCGCATCGACAAGCGGCTTCGCAGTAAGCGCCATTGGCAAAGCAAGGGCATGAATCGTCTGCACAGCGTCCGTCATGAGAACAAGGCGCGTTTCTGTGATCGTGGGTCAGCAAACTTCATCACCGCAAGATCCACACGCACGGTCTGAAGATGTTGGGGTCGCGAATATCTAGGAGATGGGATGATGAAGCACTCCTACTGAATTTGCCATGAACAAGCACTAACCTTCTTCCCTCAAATTTACCGGTCGCATTCGTGGCTGTAGGAAAGCGGCCTTGCGACTGGGTCTCTTGGGGATCTGTTCGTCTGGAATAATATCCGCGCGGTGTTTAAACACCTGAAAGTCCGGAATTCAGAACTATGTTGGGACAGACGACGAAAAGCGCACCTCGCGACAGGGCTTCATGCATATTTCAGCCAGCTTACAAGGGAACAAGTCTGGAGAGTAGTCCAAGGTTAGTTTCAACACGTCAAAGTCGTCGCTACTCCATCTTGCAGCGTTCTAGTCAAGTCAAATAAGTGCGTAAACAGAGATAGAAAGAGAGACTTACCTCTGCAATTACTACCCTGGAGGCCGGTGATGTGTAGTTCAGGAAACAGTCGTCCCCGCAAGGATCCGCTGAGCTGTCGAGCAATCGATGACTAGCAACTTTCGCGGGCAGCTCTCTTGGCATATGATTAGGATTGACTGAAAGTAGTGCTTAGCTTGTGTTAATAGTAAGGCGGCGTTGCATACCATGAACAGAGCAGCAAGGCGTAACACACTTAAGATTACTGCAAAAATAAGAGGCCATGTCAAGAAATTCTTTCTTAAGGGAAGAGGGTCCTTCGTCGGGCTGCGAAGACGAAGCACCAGCAGCCAAGTTTGGCCATGGAAGAGGATCTCTAGGAGAGGAATCAGTACAGATTTCCTGCTATAACCAAGGACGTACCGCATCTTGCTCGTGAAACGGACACCAAGATCACCAGTAGCACTATCCCCGAGAAGCTTCATCGGAAGGAGGTTGGACGCGTCAATTTCCCGGTCGGAAAGGCCGCACGATTCTTTGAGTCTTCGCGCAGCTTCCAGAACGATGATTTCGACTGGTCGTACATCAGCATAAATGTAGCACATGAAGTTGGAAGACATACTGTTTGGATCCGAATCGGTGCTCCACGCAAAGTACTTGTACTGTTCAGCGTGGTCGAGGTGGGCGAAATTGGGGTCTTCGGCGAAGGGCATAAACTGCATGTGATTGGAGTCATCTCCCCGGTGGATGTTCCTGTTCGTTAGAGACGACGACTCGTACGGCGACGCAGGAGAAAGCTTGGGCTCGATAACGACAGTTTTAATCGGAACGCGCGTCAGAGTAGTCCCATCGATGTCTTGTAGTTCAAACAAATCCTCGCCGGCTTCTTCTGAGAGGTGGGTGTCAGGATAGATAAAGGGCTTTCGCTGGGCGTCAATAGCTGCCATTTCCTCGTATGAAAGAGGATTCGGCGAAGCGAGACTTGCAATCGTCGCCTCGGTATCCGTTTTCTCCCATTCGTAGAAGTCTTGCCACGTCTCCTCCACTATGCGACGAGCAGAGCCGGATTTTTCCATATGAATGTATCGCTGAGCTGGATAGTGGGAGAATCATTATCATAAAACGCGGCGGGAAATAAAACGGCGGACATTCTCAGATGGTAACAAGGAGCGACGGAGATAGTGAGAACGCGTCTCAAATGTAGAATTGAGAGGTTTTCCTTCGCCCAAGACGGTTGTGGAGACGTCCAGGTGGGTAACCGTCGTCGGTGATGATTGTTGAGAGCAAAAGGGCGATCGATCACGTGCCCGGGCGCAAGAGCATCAGCCTAAAGCCTGGGTACTTATTGTCTTTGCAGTAGCTCACTGGGTACCAAGTATAGTGACTATAACAAGCTACTGGACAAAATACTCGTTACTGCGCCGACGATGTGGGGACCCCTGTTTGAAGTTTCGCTCACAGTGAATCATAGAGACTTGCCTTCTATGCTAAGGTGAGTCAATACACATGGGTTAGTTAGTGTGAAGTAATTACTACTCCACGGAATTGTGTCATTCTCGAGCTACGGGTCCTCTGGATCAGCTCGACGGACAACTGTCACAACTCTTCTAAGTCCTGAACCAAGCCGCAGATTTACCTCTCCGCTCTCAACGTCCTTGTTTACCTCTCGAGCAAGATTCTTCAGAATCACCCCCTTCGCCATCAGGATAATGGATTCGAATATAGGAGCCATGTCATCTTCTGCGCACTCGCCAAGATACTCGAGTTCCATAACATGCAGATGTTCCAATCTAGCGAGCACGCGGAGCGCTTTCTGCGCTTGTTCAAGGAAATCGTCATTCCTCGATCTGCGAATAGAAAGCCGAGGCGTCACACGTAGTTGTGGGAAACGCTCTACAAGGGCTATACACGGACAGTCAGCTTCCGAAATGTGACGGTCAGAATTTCAGGCTGAAATTGTAACATACCCTCCATCTTAGTTTCACTAATGCCCATGACATAGGAAGGAACGGTCAAGGAGTATACATGCAGATAGCGAGGAAGAACTGTCAAGTTTAAATTCATCGTGAAGTAATTCGGGCGAATGAAATCGTTGAGGGCGAGGTGCCGCAAGCAAGGAAACGTCCGAGCAGAGTTGCAACGAGCGAGGAGGTAAAGTGGAATGGTCAAGGTCTGCAATTTGGGGAGTGGGGGTAGCTGGGAAAACGCGGTCGAGAAGTGCTGCAGGCGGAGACCTTCCCTTTTGGTCTTGATATTAGGAAACGAAACTATCTGAAGTGTATGGAGGTTCGGGAGGCATGGGAGACATCGCGCCAACTCTTCGTAAACCGTGAGGGACGAATAACCCGTCAAAGCCACGTTAAACACTCTGATAAAAGGACTCGTGAGCTCAATTTCGTATGCCCTGGAAGATGACGCCTACTGAACAAATTCAGCCAGCATTGGTGCACGAATAGTGACCACCTCCAACTGCGAAACCAGCTCCTTGGCCATGGGCTTAGCCGTTCGCATCTCGCTCCGCGATGCACATCGAAGTGCACAGGCTTCAACGGTACGCCAAACAAGAGGATGATAAACCCGATACAACGCGCTACACGTCTGCGATAACGAAAACATCGCATCGAAACGGTCGCGGTGCTCTGCCGGAAGGATGCCAAATGACATGCAGGGTACCGGGACGCGAGGGAAGTAGGAGACAATTTCGAGATGGATCTCAGTGGGAAGGACTGCTAAGCCTTTCG
Source organism: Hymenopellis raphanipes (assembly GCA_003314085.1). Lineage (NCBI taxonomy): Eukaryota > Fungi > Basidiomycota > Agaricomycetes > Agaricales > Physalacriaceae > Hymenopellis > Hymenopellis raphanipes. The sequence goes on from QLPD01000504.1 coordinate 12,896, forward strand.
TGTTAACAGCGGATCTGGCAGCAAAAACATCCTGGATATCAGATGCGATCTCGTTACGACGAGAGGACGGGCGATTAGTACGAATCCTTTTGAACATCTTTCCCTTTACAAATCGCTGTTCGTCAGTCTTGGACATGGAGATGCTGAGTTGGGAGTTGTCAAGAAAGCTGTTGATCTGTTTCGAATCTGCCGTCGGCATATATTCCCTGTTCCTGAAGGGACCATGTCTGTGTACATCGTTTCCCTTGCTAAAAGGGAATTAAAATATGTGAGCAGTCTAAACTACCAGAGGATCTGCCAGTCGTTTCCTGACAACGGTGGGGTCTTCGTCACTGCTACTAGTTCCAGCAGAAGCTCGGAGTCGGATCTGCCGCAGGCTGCTTTGTGCAAAATCGCAACCTGGCTAGATGAAGAGTCATGGAGCCCAGTAGTAGGAGTTGAGAGGGCTCCAAGTGTTGCAAAGGGCGGTATGAGGCAAAGTGGATAGATGACAGTGAACGCGGTGGTGGTCGTCGCGTCACAAGAGAAAGGGTTGGCACAGCCACAACGTCTATCTAGCACGTGAGAATCACATGTGCGCCTTTCTTTAACGCCCTCAGAACATGCCCAAGGCTGTCAATAGGACACCAGTAAAAGGAAAGAGTCCAAGAGTCACACGTGCCAGACGCCCATCCACTCGCAATGCTAGTAGGCTCGAATCTGATGTCTTTCAGGAGGATGTCTCTGGCCCTCAAGCAGCGGTAGCGACCAATGTTAACACAAAAGGCCTGCCGACGCTTCCAGTGGAGCTTCATCTCGAAATCATATCCCATTTCCCTCGCGTCCCCGTACCGTGCTTGATCTTTGGCCGCATCCTCCCTGGCGAATATCGCGACCGCTTCGATGCGATCCTGTCATTGTCGCAGGCGTGTAGCGCGTTGCATCGTGCTTATTACCCTCTTCTTTGGCATACTATAGAAGCCTGTGCCCTTCGCACTAAATCCCGCACTGAGATGCAAACGGCCAAACCGATGGCAACGGAGCTCGTTTTCCAGTTGGAGGTGGTCACAATCCGTGCACCACACCTCGCCCAGTTTGTTCAGTACGCGTCGTCTTCTCCATATGATGCGTCAGTTGCTCATGACCCTTTATATAGGGTTTTCAATGTCGCGCTGACAACTTATTCATCGTCGACGGTGTGTGACGAGTTCGCGCGCGGCCTCTCATGCCTTCCGAACCTCCATACGCTCCAGTTAGTTTCGTGTCCCAATGTTAGATCCAAACAGGGCGCTGTCTGGCTAGAACATTTCAAAGCTGCATTTTCAAAGATCCCTCCCCTCACCAACATACGCACCCTGGCTATGCCTGTCTATGTCCTTTGCCTTTTCGAATCTGCCGTGGTATTCCCTTGCTTGCGGAACATCGCTCTGAACGACTGGGTTCGCGTATATTCATCTGAAATGAGGCTGTCAATGCTTTTGACACCCTATCCGCTTGTACAAATGTTGAGCCTTCCTACCACCTCTCATCTGACACTTGCCAATGTAGTGGAGATAGAAGGTGTGTTGCTTAAGTTTATCTTCCTACTTCATAAACTTGACCTACTCAATGTAGCGCTTGTGGATCATTTCCCGCAATTGCGCGTGACGCCTCAGTTATCCATGGGCTTTGCTCTCCAGAGCGATCTACTCAACATGGAGGAAGGAGTACACATGCTGGCTCGATTGGAACACTTGCATACTGTTACGTTTCAATACTTTGGGCCCTTCACCGCCGACATCCAGTCTCTTATCATGATGGGAAAGGAGGTTATCCTACAAAGCCTTGCTCGGGAGGTTAATAAGGATGTTCGTCACGGTAAGGTTGAAATCTGGGCAGGATTGAGATTCGAACAAGCCGTGACAGTCACTCGTAGGCTGGAAGGAGGATGACGGACGATACATTACCCTAATCTTTGACTCGCTATCGCTAGACAGCCTTGTGTTCAGGAGTAATACTCCAATACTTTTTGGACACACGGGTCTTAACCTAACTATATAGCTGGATAAACATTCCCACTCTGCGAAAGGTCTTCTAGGTGCAGAACAGTGACGCTGTCGACTTCGGGACGTTTGACGCTTGCGGAGCGCTATTCTTTCGTTGAGTCCAAGATTTGTCTCTAGTATTTATAAGTATCAAATCGTCCACGACATCTTTTCTACCCGCCCATGCCATTTGCCATTGTTGGCTAAATTTCACGCTAAGATGAACTAGCCCCTCACCGTTCACTCGCTCACTGTATCTCGCTAAACACAGCGAGAGAAGTACTTGGATGTTATGGTAGTGCGCCACATGAGAGCCGTAGGGTTGCGCAGGATACCCCGAATATCGCGCCGTTTGATATTTAACCGGTTAATAACGGTTAATAACCGGGTTATTAACACCCCCCTGCGAGAGGTAAGTTATTAACCCATCACATGACTGCATCATGTGATGGAGGCGTGGCGTTGCGGCGGGATCAGTAGGAGGAGGGTGATAGTGGGCCAGAGGGCTGGAAATAAGCTGCTAGACCACATAGATACATCAGTAAAACGAGTAGAACTAAAATTAGACCATTTTGAGCAACTGGAGAGAGTTCTGAGGGACCAAGAAGAAAATTTTGCCTCAGATCGAGAAAATACGCCACATTACACCACATGTACGGTTAATAACAGTTAGTAACTGTTAATAACACCCCCCAAAACGGGGGTATATTCCGCCGAGGTTACTAACCGCCTCGGGGAATATACTGCGCAACCCTAGAGAGCCGCCTCGCAAAGGTTCGGTACCGATCAAAACAAAACGTTCTGGGACACCTTCAGTCCGACCTGCCTGGCTCGAACAGGCGACATCAAGATGATGGGTTACCCTTTACAGTCTTGCGCTCTTCCAGCTGAGCTAAGGTCGGTGCAAAGGTGCCTCAGTCGCTCAAATTATTATTTTTCATCTGCATCTTACAGCTTTGACTTCACACTGCGCCATACTGGGGGCCGTTTCTATGTATTGTGTTAGTATCAACGACCAGTGGTAACAACGGAAATTCACCTCAACAAACGCTTTCAAGCCCTCCCTCATGTTACTTTCCCGTCCAAACAGCACATCGGCCTCCTTCGACATTACAGCCTTCTCAATGTCATACCCGATTAGAATAGCACGTTTCGTGGCTTGTACTGCATCCGGTGAACACTTTTCTACGATTTGTTGGGCGAGTGAGAGCGCCGTCGGGAGGACGTTGGAAGATTTGGCAGCCGGGATGAGGTGCGTTACACTATATCGAACGTTACAGGGAAAGGCGGCATTGAAAGGAAAGAACGTACAAACGAAACTTATCATATGCCTCTTGGGCAGAGACAGTCCGCCCAAGGAGAAGCATCTCCGCAGCCCGTTGTCGGCCCGCTGCGTCGACTAATCTGGGGATACCGCCCTGCAAGGCGCTAACGCCTCTTCGCACTTCTGGCAAGGCAAACTTTTGGATGAACGTTCAATTAGTCGTTGACTCTGGGACGAGTATCAGAGAAAGACAAACCTTAGCCTTCTCATCCGCGACCACGAGATCGCAATTCAAAACGACCTCCATACCCCCACCATAGGCGCCGCCATTTACAGCAGCAACAATAGGCTTAGATGTCATCCGCCGAGAGAGCGAAGCGAACCCATGAGGGTTATCAACAATGCTTTGCTGGTCATGCTTTTCCGACTTTGATGTAGGAGAGAGGGATGCCGTCCAGTCTTTTAAATCTACTCCAGAACAGAAGATTCGTCCGGTACCAGTGAGGACTAGCACCCATAATTCATCCTCGGCTTCGAACCAGTCCAGTACACGCTTAAGGTCTTTGCCCATGTCGGGCGTGACGGAATTGAGTGCATCAGGGCGGTTGAATGTTAGCAGGAGAACGTGCGGGGAAGGGAAGGCGAGTATGAAGGTAGAGGCGTGTGCGGGGGGTGCGGGGGACATGATCCAGAGACGTTTACTAGAAATGTGGTTTAGATATACGCGCAAGTCAAGTAGAGTCGTGATCGTCGAAAGGAAACAAGGGTTTTTGTGATGGTGTGGGGTAAAAGACTCCGGTCTAGCACATAGCCGGTTGATCCGGCAACTACATATTGCGCGACGCAACGGAAGAGAACGATGGGCGCGGAAACTTGAAGACCGCCGTCGTGAATAGCTTAAGAACGTGATTGGACAAATATCAGTACGTGATACAAATTTTCTTCTTCCGCCCCATGATCTGCCAGTGGAATGCACTCTTAGTGACTTGGACGCCATCTGCGAACCTATGAGCCGACTACTTCAGTTGTGCGTTGCCGCCATGACCGGCTGAACACATCTTCTCGCTCCCTCTGCCCCAAGATGTCTACGGAACTGAGTGCGCGCACGACAGAACTTCCAGCTGTTGCGACCCTCAGGTTCTTGTTTGCCTTGCCTTCTACTCTTTCTCGATGCTTTACGATCTATCTGTCGCTGCATTTGAGATTCCTTGCTCGATGCTCAGATGATGTCCACAATGCTTTGGGTGGCGGAGATCCATCACGATCCCGAATGACTCTGTGGCGAATGCTTATCGGATATCGACGCCTCTCGAAGTTTATCGATATAAAATGAGCCCGTGGACTGTAGATCTATACTATCCTGGGAGCCTCCGTCCACAGAAGTCGACCCCATTGTCCTGTTCACACCATTTTCGGCGGCTTTAAGGCACCTGATGTGGCCCCTCCAGGTATAAAGCTACGCTCAGATAAATTCGGACCTCATAACCGCCCCACACCCTCTTTACAACACCCCGAAATCCCTCCTCTTACTAGCATACACTATGGTGTCTTGGAAACGCCACACCCGGGACACATTCGCAAACCATTTATCATTACCATCCCGAGCCCGACTTGGAGCCATCTTCCACCCCCGGCGGGAGAAGCGGGCGCGCGAGACTTGGGATCGTCTTAATGACATTCATGGGGCTCAACAGCGACACAGTCGCGCTACTCCTTTTGACTCATCAGCGGATCCCGAGACTTGGATTTACATCGATGTCCAATGGCCCCCGGAACAGGTGCCACGGCGCGCCGCTCATCGCCACGCGGGACAGACCCGTGTATTTGCGCCTCCCGCTCATCAGCAGCAGAGCGCGTATTACCAGCGCCAGCCGCAATACCCACAGAACTTGGATTATGCGCAGGCCTACTACCATCAGCCACAGCATGTCTATGCCCAGCAGCCTTATTATGGGCAGCATGAGCACCACTATACCCAGCACGGTAGTCATAGGGCTCCGCAGTATGGGAATAATCACTCGCGGGAGAGTAGGAAACAAAGAGAACGGTACCCGACTGCTGGCTATGGAGCCCAGCCATCCGGACCGTCAGCGGCCGAGGTGATGCTCGCAGGAGGCTACACGGCCTCGCTCATGGAGAAGTACCCACACCGCGCGCTATACTAAGTTCATGCATGATACTTTTAGCTTGTTGACAAGAATAATCATACATCCACTTACTACACTGAACTTCATTTTCGTTATGCTTGCGTCATATTCTGAGCGTGTGTGCTGGTGATAGCGTCTGCTGGAAAGGTACGATTCTGACAGACAGAAAGAAGACATATTCAGAGAGTCCTAGCAGCAGTCAAAAATCAAAACGGTCGGGGAACCTCCGCCGTAGATAAGACCAAGGAGCTATTTGGACGATCGACGGCAGAGGTGATGTTGACGGGAGGCTACACGGTCTCGCTTGTGGACAGGCGCCGACATTTGCGCTGTTCTAGATACGGTGGATAGAACGCTTCACAGTAAGTTAGTTTGAAAAGGAATGAATTATCCCTCCTAACACTTCAAAAAGCAACAGAACTTTGTCTTGTGGTGCAGTCCACGTTGTAGTCCAAGTATGCGTGTTCCGCGTGAATTAACAGGGATTCATGTACAGTGACGGAAAGTGATAAGCTGGAAAAGCGATGCAGTGTCCTAAACGGGATAAAAACTCCGACCGGCGACGATTGTGATTGGCTAACGCGTCCATGACCACAGCCACGATTCGCGTTTGGAGCAGGGGCCCTGCCTAAGTGCCTTATAATTGACGACCATCATCTCCTCCGAAACGACTCTCTTACCTTTCGGTTTTTTAAAAAAGTACTGCTCTGTACGCCGGGACTGCCTGCGACTGTTATCTGCGAATTTACGGTTGAACTGTACCCTCGACGACCTCCCTTCTTGCTGCTACTTGGAATATACCAACGATGGTCTCCTCATACCCCGCCAAGCATATGAAGTCGAACTCGGTGGCCAGTGAATCCAGTGATTCCGAGTCCTCGATGGCAAGCAAGAGCAGCAGCTCAAGTCTACAGTGCGATACTGGTACGTTTTACAGCTTCATCGCAATCGGCTTATTCAAGCCATATGTAGACTGCGCCTCGTACATAAACACTGGCCGTGGACTAGCGTCGTCCGCGAACATCACCCGCCATGGCACCATCACCGTTAAACTCGACCTCAAACACAAATTACCCGACTTGCCTGAGGAACACGCGCAGGAGGTCAAAGAGTTTGGTGTAGAAGAGGACGAGCTCGAATGGCGCCGCTTCCCAAGCCTCAGTATCGTGATTATGATTGTGGGGAGTCGGGGTGATGTACAACCGTACATCGCCCTCGGCAAGCGACTCATATCAGACGGTCACCGCGTCCGCATCGCTTCACATGAAACGTTCCGCTCTTTCGTAAACGAGCACGGACTAGAGTTCTTTGACATTGGCGGTGACCCCGCTGATTTGATGAGCTACATGGTGAAAAGTGTGTCATGACAGACCGATGTCCGCGTAGTCGCTGACAGTTTCGTTAGATCCTGGCTTGATACCCGGAATGTCATCACTCACTAATGGCGATATCCCGCGCAAACGCGCCATGCTCAAGACTATGATTAACGGGTGTTTTGACGCGTGTTATGCTGCCGACCAGAAGACTGGGAAACCTTTCGCGGCGGACGCGATTATAAGTAATCCTCCCGCGTTTGCGCATGTGCACTGTGCTGAAGCACTTGGTGTGCCTCTATTATTGAGTTTCAGTAAGGTCTTGTGCTGCATTATTATTATTGGACTAATGAGATTCATAGCGATGCCATGGACACCGACAACAGCGTTTCCCCATCCACTTGTTAATGTCAAGCAAACTAATGCGGAACCCGGCCTGACGAACTATTTAACATACCCGCTTGCAGAACTTATGACTTGGCAAGGGTATGTACTATTCTCCTCTGCGAAGCCATGTCTAATTGTTTTCAGCATCGGCGACATTATAAACGATTTCCGGAAGAAGACTCTTGGATTACAATCTTTAAATGCGCGCACAGGTCCTGGAGTGGCAGATACGCTCAAGATTCCGTGGACGTATTGTATGAGTTCCGCGCTGGTCCCAAAGCCTAACGATTGGAGAAATCATATAGGCAAGTGTTGCTGCTACGATTCGTAGAGCCATCTAATATCTCTTAATAGACGTAACTGGCTTTTACTTTCTCGATCTGGCCTCCAACTACAGCCCTCCCTCTGATTTGGCAGAGTTCCTGGCTGCAGGGTCTGTGCCCATATACATCGGATTCGGATCTGTAGTCGTGGATGACCCCATTGCGATGACCCGTAAGTTCTTTCTGTGCACTATAGTCATTTCATCTCATCCTCGTGAAGAAACAATATTTGACGCTACCAAGCAAGCGGGCGTTCGTCTGCTACTTTCTTCGGGGTGGGCTAAGCTCGGTCAGTGTGGCGATATCCCAGTTCCGCCGCACGTCTTTATTCTCGGTAACGTCCCCCACGACTGGCTGTTCTCTGGTGGTCGCGTCGCGGCCGTTGTTCATCACGGTGGAGCGGGGACTACTGCTGCAGGCCTGGCTTGTGGGCTGCCTACTTTGGTGTGTTCCTTCGAAGTTCGTCTTGCTCTTATATACTGAGGCGGTTATTAGGTTGTACCTTTCTTTGGTGACCAAGGTTTCTGGGGCGGGATGATCGCGCGTGCAGGAGCTGGACCACAGCCGATTGCGCCTGAGAAGCTAACGAGCGAGAGCGGAAAAGGAGTGGACAGATTGAGAGAGGCTATTGAAGTGCTTGTGAGTGACGAAGCGAAGGCGGCAGCGAAGACGATGGGGGAGTCGATCAAGAGCGACGTGAGTTTCTTTGTTATAAACATGTTTAAATCTGACACTTATTTGTGCCATGCGTAGGACGGCGTGAACAAGGGCGCTGAAAGTTTCTACAAACACCTACCGCTGAAGAATATGCGGTGTGATCTGGATCCAGGGCGTGTAGCAGTATGGTGGAGTACAGAACATGTTGGTTTTTCTTTTCGTTTATCTTCTCCAATACTAAAGTCATCTTGTTACTTCGTTCCAGTGTCTAAAGCTCAGTGCTTTTGCAGCGCAAGTACTCTCCGACGCCTCTGAGATAGACATGAACACACTCGAGCTACATAGGCCGAAAGAGTACGACCCGCACAAGCCAGTTTCTGACCCAATAAGCGGCGGAGGGACTGCCATCTTCTGGACGATTACACATTATTACGCTGGGATTGCGGAGATATTCTAGTACGCTTATACCCCATCTGCTTCTCCAACCCGTCCTGATGACACCTTGAATTTAGCTCCCCAATCAAAGGCATCATTCACACGACCACGGCTATCCCCAAGGGCGTTATGAAGATATTCTCCTCTGTACACGAAGGACTGTACAATGTACCGAAACTGTACGGGACGGAGGTGCGGAGTAAAGGGAAAGTGACGGATTTGGGGAGCGGTGTGCGAGAAGGCGGGAAGAGTCTCGTGCATGGGTATTATGATGGTATCACTGGACTTGTACGGGAACCTGTTAAGGGAGGCAAGAAGGACGGCTTTGTGGGCGTGTTGAAAGGATCTGCGAGAGGCAGTACGTTTTCTTGTCGAACTTCGTTCTCAAATTCTGACAATATTACCAGTGATCAATGCGACGATGCTTCCCGCCGCCGGAATCGCCGGTTTCATCTCCCAGCCTCTTCAAGGCGCGGTGGAATCTATGCGTCCGGGGATTCCGTCTACGGCATGGGAACGCCAGCTTCGTCTTACGCGTATCAAAGAGGGGATGGATGCTGTCAAGGATAGCACGGGTCTTGAGAAAGGGGAGATTGTGAGAAAGTTTTGGGATGCGAAGGAGACTGTTGGGGAGCGGAAGAAAGAGTTGGCGAGGCTTGTAGTTGAGGAGGCGAAGGCGCGGAGTGAGGTGGCGCCGGGTCCGTCTGAGAAGAAGGAGAAGGAGGCTGGGCAGCAAAGGTTTTCGCTTTCGAATTTCTCGAGCTCGAGGGATTCGACGACGACGCCTTCGGTGATATCGACACCAGCGTCTTCGCCTGCGCCGTGTTATCAGACGCTTCAGCCCAGCGTGGAATATCCTTCGGCAGCACTGGAGAAGGGAGCGCTTAATGATCAGAGGCAGCTGCCGCCTGTAATACGTGTTGAACAGGAGGAGGATTACGAGGCAATCTTTTTGAGGGACTTGGAGTTGGCGATGCAGTTGTCTGAGGTGTCTTCACATGAGGACGAGGAGATGAAGAAAGCAATTGCGGCTTCGTTGATGGAACAATAGAGGTTTAAACGATGCGGTTTGTGAATTATGTATCATTATTTGGGATACCATTTCGATTTGTATGAATACTTCTAGTTTGTATCGTTAGCTAATGTGCTTGATTGTACAACGTGTTCGTGGATGTGTCTTGTTTAATTCGCACGAATCTTCGCTCTATGTACTGCTAGATACAATAAGCTCCCAGAAAGCTGCACCAGGCAGCATGTCCAAACCCACCCCGGTGCGGCGCTGTTTCCTAATACGAATTGTCTTCTGATGACCGTCTGGAATCCTCCCAGACTCTGGAAGAGTCAGGAAACCAAGAACTGGGATGTCATTCGCGCCAGCTGACATCGGCATCATTACAAATCGATTTGTCGGATCGACACAAAAGCGTGGATTTAACCGGAATTCTACCTTGTCCTGCGGTACAAATCTGAGCTTGGGCGACAAATGTATGGGGAAGAGTATGATCGTGTCGTTGTTTGGCTCTCCCTCCATGTAATGCGCCCAGATGGTATCGATTTCTTTTTGCAGTGCGAAAAAGGCCAAGTAGTAGTAGAAGGCGTGGCCTCTACTATCGTTCGTCAAGCTCCGGAAGACTGAGCCGAAATTACAATCTTCAGCTATCACTTGGATACGAGCTGTTCAACGAACCTGGATCACTGTCGTATTTTAGAGATAGTAGGTTACAGTCTTGTCGATGACTTGGTTTCCAGTCCTCACGTTGACACTGCACACTACAATATGGCGCAACATGGCAGCGAGAACATCTTTGGTCGTGCTTGAATGAGTAGGACTCGGCAGTGCGTTGATAACCGTTCTCTCGGAAACTGGCTTGCCAAGGACACTTGAAAGCACTCATGCTCGGGTTGTGAATGGCATCGCAAGAGGTTTTACGTCCTCTCTGGAGCAATCCAGGCCCTGGGAACACTTTCCTCGCAGGGTTTTGAGGCACCCGTGGTCTGCGTCGCAATTTATGTATCCTTTTCTACTATACACGGTCCGTCGGGGTATGACTACCTTAGCTATTTAGTTAGTGTAGGCGGAATCAAACTTGTAACATTGTAACACAGGGAAACTTAGCATCACCAGGCAGGTATAATACCGTGTCCGCAGACGGCAGAGCAGATGTACACTTCAAAAGATGCTAGGCCTCGCTACGTTTGGCCCGGGTTCAAGCTTGCAACGCCGCCGCAAACGCGTCTAGATACGCGTGAAAGAGAAATCATCTCCCACACCTTGTCCTACGTACTTCTGTACTCGACTAAAGGTTTTCATCGCTACCTGACAATCTACAGGAAAAATCATGGACAAAAACACCACTCAATTCTTCTCTACACGACGCCCCACTGAAATAACTCTGTCTTCTTTACCGCCTCTACTCCAAATCCTAACTTCACCCACTGCTCTGACATCCTTGTTCTCCTCAAGACTCAGATTGTGCTGTATAACCTCCTTAGCCTTCTCCACAACCTCCCATGTGTCGAGCAACTGGGACCGGTCCTCCAGCTGGATCGTATGAATCCTTTTCCACCACTTCATGATGCTCCCGAGTGCCTTCATTCCATCCCGCACGGAATCATCTTTTGTCTTACGCTGCGTGCTGAACGACAGTCGTGGTGTGACACAAAGATTAGGGAACAGCTTCGCCAGATCTATACAATTCATAACGAGAAATCCAAAGGAGTGAAGTGTTGCTCACAGGTAATCTCTGAATCTAGAAGCGACACAACATCGTCCGGCATAGTTAACACATGAATATCCCTTGGGACACATTTAATCTTAGGTGACAACAGTCGCAGGCGCTCATCGCCGTGTGCGTTAATAGCCATGTGGCGCAGAGATGGAAAGTTTCGTTTGATGCCTATAACAGGAATAAGGCCTCCCGGCAACATCAGAGTATGAACCCGACAAAGAGGCGACATCCCCGAAAATGCGTCCTTAAAGTGTTTCAAGCAAGCGCTCCTCGGTTCTAGATAACGAAAAGTCGGCCGCGGAAACGCAGTAATTTGCAGCGTATGAAGATTCGGAAGACAGGCAAGACAGCGGGTGAACTCGCGATATATGTCCTGCGAGGAGTACTGCATCAGCTCGACGTTAAACACTCTGTATCCTTATCAGCCTTTCTCATAACGACCAGCACGAAGGACTCACTGAACAAACTCGGCCAGACGCGGCGCCTGAACAGTGAGAACTCGCGCATACGCCCGCAGATCCAGAGCCACATAAGACGACCAATCCGACGGATACGTCAGAAACTGGCGACGTCGCCATCCCCTCGCTTCAACGTTGCTCCAGAAAAGAGGGTTATACACAGCATGAAGAGCTCTGCAAGTCCGGGATAACGCAGCCATCGCGTTGAACCTATCCCTATGTCCCAGTTCCACCATTTTGATGCATGGAACCGGCTGGGTACAAAGGTGTGATAGTATTTCGAGATGCATTTCTAGGGGCAGAATGGACAGGCCTTTGGTGTTGGTTTTTATGACCACAGAGTCTGTAACATCGCCCGGGAGTCTAATGGCCGCGTCATTCTGAATTTTGGTGGAACGCGCCTTCTTGTAAGGGGTTCGTCGAGGTGTAGACTTGGGCATGTCGTGGGGGAAAACAAAGGGTAGTAGTCATCACGTGGCCCTGAATTTCTCATTGTCAATTCCCTCTCAGGTCCCTGTTCCGCTCATGCATCAGTTTCTGGCTGGCCCAGTACAGACGTAAAAAATTGATTCAGAAATAACAAGACAACAGTAACAGGGATAGTAGATAGATACAAAGCGTCACAGCGGGTTGAGATAGCAATTTGATAACGTGTCGACGAGAGCATGATTTGCACAGCATGATAGCGAAATAGAAATACAAAAAGTTGAGCAAAAGGCGAACTGCTAGAGACCACGGGTGTTCGGGGGATACCAATTATGACGAAGTGAAGCGAGGACTGCGCCGCTTCGCAGGGCGCGCGGTCGAGCCATCCTCGGTCGCAGGGGAAGCCTGTGCAATTTTGCGTTTCTTCTGCGGCGCACCTGCCTCTAGCACTACCACGGGCTCTTGGGTCGAGGAAATCACCGGAAAACGTGCTTCCAAAGGGGGCGGCGTTCGCTCAGGCTGTGGAGGAGACTGTACGACGTTGACATCACGGGTCCTTTCCGGAGTCGAGGTCTCCGGCGGCGGAGTTGGCTCTACTTCGCGGTCGGTGTCTGCCTGGTTGGGTGAAGGCGCAGATGCTGCTATGGGATTTGTGCGCACAGTTGGGATTCTTCGGTTGGGGAAGTTGGCTGCAACAGTATTTCCCAACCAAGATATATGAAAGAAGCGATTGAGGGTAAAGAAGGCTGATGATGCAAGTCCCTGATCATTCCCGAGTGGCATAAGATGTTTTCGTCCATCGATGAGGCCCACATTCGTGCAACGTATAAGGGTCGTAAATAGGAAACAAGGGTGCAGATTGGAGCGTACAATGGGAAAGTCGTCGAAAGGAAACTCGTATTTCTTCCCGTTTGCGAAAAAGAATTTCCCCTTGCGCTGTTTGAGGCCCATGAACCTGTATTCATAAGGAGTTTGTGGAGGAATAGCCTAAAGGAGGCGTTAAGTGGCGAAAGACCCAAAATTTGACGAAACATACAACTGTGAAGAGAGTGCGATTGGAGGGGCCGTTTGTATGATTGCCCTCAAATAACTCTAGTATTGATTTTAAAGCCTGTCCTGAGGGTACGAGGGCCCATTGATCGTTCTTCAAGAGTTTGACCATATCAGAATGCACTGGTAGTATGAATGAGCCAAGCAACTAGATGATCAGAAAAGAAGGCGACTCACATTCGGCTCTAAGAAGATCGTTGTCTCTGTACTCATCGATACCACCGCGTTCCAAGCCCAAGCAGTATTCAATTTCGTCAAGCTGCACGAGTCAATTAGTATAATAGTGCAAGTGCGGAGAGTAGAGACTGACTATGTCATCGTCGCGTACGACGTGATACATCTCAACCGCCTTGGACTTGGGAGATGTGGTAATATCTCGGAGGGAAACGTAGGACGCCATTGAGAGATCGGGTTATAATGGTCGCGGTCAAGGCGGCTTTGTGACGGTCACGACCTCGTGACGTTCAACTTCTTGGACACACATGAAGGGTCAGCGCCTCCCTGTTCTAGAGTCCTGTGTGCCCTCTGATATACGTCAACTGCTAGCTTCTGGAGAACATCTGACCCGTAGCACAGTCGCATATATATGCGCATATATGTGCGCATACCGTATGCGCATATATATGCGCCGGCATATGGGCATATAGTGAAAAGTCGACTTCGGAGTTTGAAAGTGAATTTCCGAGACGAACCCTGGCGTCGGGATTGATGCGCTACGGCAACTGACGCGTCGACCTCCCGTCGTCCTAACGTTTTTGCACACAACGTACAACGTCTATTCGTGTGAATTATGATTAGATCTAGTCACCACAATGCATTGGTAGAGTTACCCAATTTTGAATTACAAAGGTAGACTAACTTAAGCTTGTGTCCCAGGGGTGTCCCGATGATGAGACGAAGATAGGTCAATACTTCCATTCTATTGCCCAAGAGCCAGTGCCAGAAACCAGGCCCACTGTCCAAACAATGCTGACCACACGTCGAATCCCCCAATGCCACGCCTTGCGCCACACTCGTACTACGTGCTATCGACGGGAAGCCGCCCCGAGGGCGCGATCAGAGGCGGCAACGTGTTCACGGAGTCTCTAACCGAGAATTTGATGGACATATCTCCCTCAGTTCCGGACATATGCAGGCGCATACGGCGCATATCGGTTGAACGCCATATATGCAGTTCCTGACCCCATATGCGCGCATATCTGCATATGTATGCGCATGTTCCACGGGTTCGACATTGACAGCTTCTGGCCCCTCCGATATTATCTGGCCAGGTGCAATTTGTTTGGTTGAGCATTGCCTTCACGTCTGTCTCCGAACGCGCTACAATTGCCCAAATCGCTTATCACTCGGCGTTTTACGTAGCCGCGAGATCTGGTGATACTGCGCCTCAAAACGCCTCCATAATTGTTCCCCAAAAGTACCGTGTTGAGGCTACGTAACCCCATTCTCAACAATAACATCGTTTCCCCGGGCCTTAAAGGCATGTATCGAAACCGGTGCACACAAAAGTGCTTCTTGACTCACAGATGGACTTGACCAATGCTCCCGCCTCGGGAATGGCGCATCCTCCTTCCCCAGCGGGCTCTACGGCCGCACTGCCACTTCAAGGAGTAGAAGAAGCACGCGATTTCTTTGATGCAGACATCGAGGACGACGAGCCAGTGCCACAGCTGGCTGCGAATGCTGCTGCTCGAACCGCTGTTCCCGCACGACCGCGTCTTATCAAGGCCACGCCGAATATCAGAGACCCTAAAGCCGCCAAACGCAACTCGGCTGCTACGCGAAGCCGTACAGAGGCAGTGGCACCGGCGGGAACCTTCTGTGTCCTGACACAGCTGGTACGCGAATGTGCGACCATACAGGCGGCTCATGTTGTTCCGCGAAAATGGCATAAATCAGCCCCTCAGCGGGTACGGTCTGCTTTTACGAGCTCGCACATTTGAAACTCAAGCACTTCTTCTTCAACAGATTCGCAACATTGAGTATCATCTCGGTTTTCCGAAGGCTAGAAGTCTCAACTTGGATACGCGTTGGAATATCTTGTTTTGTGAATAATCGCGCCAGATAATCATTCTCGCCTTGCTGACTCTTTGCTAGTGCTCGCTCTCTATCACATCTTTTACGACCACGGCGGCATTATGTTAATCCCCACGTTGACGACTCTTCAGATTGCGCTGAAGTTTACGATAATGAATCAGAAACTCGCAGCCGCCAATAAACCATTGAAATTCTTTCTTGAGGTCTGCAGTCGTCAGATACCTGCTTATCTCTTGTCCACTGACGCTTCATGCTTAGTTTTTCAAGGCACCACCTCTCGGGTGGCGTTATAAAGCTGTTCCGGTTGGCATTTCCCCCATGCAGTCCATCTTTCGTAAGACTTTGAGACGGGTTGAACGAGCCGATGGAACTCCTACATGGGAAGACACGGACCAGTATCGGCAACACCGGTACCCCTTCCATACGCTTCCCTACATCCGAAGTCATGTTAACCCATGCTTCATCATCCTCAGTGCTTGGAACACTCTGAACAAAATCACCGAGCGGCCTGCAATCTGGACGGACGAACAAAAGCAGGCAATCCAACTCATCGAGCACATCGTCGCTATTTGGCTATCCTCGGCGCCAGACGATTTCCAGCCCGATCCAAATGTTGACCGTTTAGCGGGTGATCCGGAAGAAGTCGAGGACGACCATGCGTATCGAGAATCCACGCCAACCCTTCCCCTCGACCCGGTCACCACGAACAACCTCTCTGCCGTCCAGACGCCAGATTCAAATCATGATTCCCCGCCCATGCATTCCTCGCCACTCAAAGACCACGCGGAGAGGCGCGCTCAGAAGCGTGTTTTAGATGCCTCTGATGAGGATGCTCCAGTTGCAGGCCCATCAAAGCGCCCCCGAACTTGACACCTTGACGAGGACTCGATTGCGTCTCTTCCATGCCATGTGCGCTGTATATTCCGTACCAAGATATCCATGTAATTATGCAAACGCCGCAACTGTTATTATCTCAGTCACAAATTTAACGTGTCAAGCGTGTCCTTTCATCTCCATGCAATCATCAATCGCGGGATTCCGTTGCATTTAGGCCGTCTACGAGAATTACTTGTGATCAGCCCTTCTCAGATGACCTGTCTGCATATTGTTGTTTTCCTAACCCCATATCGAACAATAACGATCTTGAGAGCTAAGAACTTAAGGAAGTAGTAGGGACACAGTTCCAGAAGGTCAAATGACAGGTGCTCGCCCTTCAGCGTTCGCTGTTTAAGCAACCCGTGTATCCAAGAACTTGCAGAGATAAGAAGATATGGTAGATTCGATCGTTTGAAACCAGAAGTGCGAGAGTACGACAAAGAAAATTGTTGATAAGTAAATAGAACAAGATAGCAATACGAGAGCATAGAGATGATTGTGACACAGTACACTACAGTCGGGTATAAGGATTGTGGCGTGACGGTCCACAATCATGAACATGCGAAACGCGGGCTGCGGCGTCTCTGTGTAGGAGCCTCATCATCCGTCGAGGACGATGTCTGGGAGATTTTGCGTTTCCTGCCAGACGTTGGCTTTCGAGTCACAGCGGCAGGAGATTTCGAAGTCTGCTTCTTTGTAGAGACTTTGGACCTCTTCAAGCGCAGGGTTTGGTTCTTCGCCAATGATTTTTCCTGATTCGACTCCGATGATGCAGACGGTGACTGCACTCGAACGCGCTTTGCACCTCGGGTTCCAGAAGGTGCCGGGGCTGACTCTACGAGCGCCGCGGTGTTTGATTGGATGGCCTCCATCTGAGGCTCCGCTCGCGGACGGTCTAGAATGACGGACGGAATCCTTCGAGAGGGAAAGTGCGATGCAAGGGTGTTACCCAAGAAAGAGAGGTAGACGAACATGTTCAGGGCATGATCAATGGATAACACAATGTCGATATCATCCCAAAGCAGCATGAGAGGATCCTCCCCGTATATCGGGCTGCGAGCAATGTAATTCGAAAGATAAGGAAACACGAAGCAAGGGTGTAACGTCGTGCGGATGATGGGGAGGTCGGAATAGGGAAATGTATATGATTCTGAACGTGCATAGAACGACGCTCCCTCAGGCTGTGTTTTACCTATGAACCTGTATTCATAGAACGACTTCATTGGGATTGCCTACTCGAAATCAGCCAGCAGCAAGACTACGCATAGCGTGGTTAACCTACATCCGTAAACTTGGTACGACTATGCGTTCCTTTTCTTAGAGCAAGGCACGAGTGGTAAGTACTTGCAGGTATCTGCAAGTATTGACGTCACCCGGGTGGTGCCGCACCCGGCACCTGCCCACCCGGCACTTGCCAACACCCGGGTGGTGCACAGGTGGCAAGTACGGGGTTAGCGAGGCAAGTATTTGGGGCAAGTACTTGCCTAATACTTGCCTCAATGCTAATATATATTTTTGATGATTTTTACCAATTTATAGGGGCTCAAACGAGCCCAACGTCGTTGAGAAACGACGTGCGGGAGAATTTCTTGGCCGGACCGAGATCGCCGAGTATTCCGGCAACTGCCGGATAAGGATCGATCGGTTGCGATCTCACTTCTTTGCCTCTTCCCACCACTGCACAACGTTCGCGTCGGGTTCGTTGGCCCCAGAAAATTTTCTGGGGCCTATTCTACTTCTCTTCTTCATGTTTTCTTGCTTTTGGAGGGCGGTTTGGCTTTGCGCCGGCCGCTGCGCCCTTGGATACGTTCCGGGTCGCGTTCTAGTGCCTGTCTGCGCGACGGTACCCAGGATCCAGACGCGTAAGCCCTCTGGACGAGGCCGCACGACGACTGAAGCGTTTGGGCGGGCGCGGAGCCCCTGCGTCGCTGCTCGCCTCCCAGCTGAACGCGATGTGTCCGTCTTCGCGACGGCGTTGTTACGCTGACGACTTACGGCGACGACTCGCGTAAGCCCTTGGGACAAGGCTGCACAGCGAGTACGAGCGCTTGGATAACGATGCTGACGGTGCCATTTCTTAGGCTGGATGGCGTTGTGAACGCATCCAACCCCGAACCGTGCGTCTTGTCTCCCCGTTTTTCTTTTTTTCTGTCTTATCTTATGCGCCCAGCATGGCGCGACTACGTCTTCTTGACGCGAACGACGACGGCGCCTACCACCGAGACCATGGACCCAGCTGCAATCGAAGGATGCTTTTCACGGCGCCCATCCCCACTCCCCCTTCCACGTCATACTCCGCATTTTGTTGAGTCCCGGTTCTTGTGTATGCAAGTAGCCGGGCTCAGCAATCTGTATCGTGCACGTCGCTAGCCCCCGCGCAATTGCTCGGGGGTCGGCGGCGGGCACGAATCATGCGTAGAATACCCAGGTACTTGGACAAGTACTTGCCCACCTGCGAGGCAAGTACTTGCCAAGTACTTCACCCGCGGGTCAAGTACCCGCAGGTGGCAGGTATTTCGGCAGGTGGCAAGTCTGCCTTCTGAGAGGCAAGTATTTGCCGGACGGGTGTCGGGTGCACCCGGATACACACTCGTGCCTTGCTCTACCTTTTCTGTGGTTATCCTCGAAAAGATCAGACATAGTCTGGAGATCGTCTCTCGACGGAACGAGTGCCCATTGCCCTTGCTTCAACAACTCGACCATGTCGGAACGCACTGGCGGCGGTTTAGGATCTGACAAAACCTTGGACAAAACGAGACAAGATAAGTAGCTCACATTCGGCCTGAAGAAGATCTTGTTCAGAGTATATTTCTATGCCACCACGTTCCAAACCCAAACAATATTCGATTTCGTCGAGCTGACCCATCATTAGTTCAGTAAAACCGTGTCGCACAGAACACCCACCAAGTCAGTATCGTTTACAAACGCGTGACGTTCAAAATCGTTGAGTTCTGGCTTCGTAGTTATATCCTGGAGAGATATATAGGACGACATGGCGGGGATAAAGTAAGTTGTTTGTCAACAGTCGTGATGGTTGTTGTGTGGTGACAGTAACGGTCTCGTGATGTTTTCTTTCTTGGCTTGCCCAATGCCACAGGGTCGCCGCCTGCCTATTTATGCTCCATGTACCCCTCATGCGAAGAAATCAGATTGAAATTCGCTCTGGTAACTGTAATGTGTGCGTCCTGCTCAGATCTTTATGGACCGTCTTCTGTCCCTCATTTTTCTTCACTGATCCCGGATTTCGGAAGACAAAGATCAGAAGATCAGGGCTTCAGCACTGCCTCTTGTTCCAAGAATGCGCTAGGCCAAATGGCTAGCAGTCAACTACCCCCATATCGAACAACAATAAGCATCGGCTATTCCGACATAAAATGAAGCGAATGGACCCCCCGTCTTTCTGCTCTATATGGCCTCTCCAGACATGTCCTCTGACGCTCCAGGCTCTGCCTCCCGTCCCAGCACTTCAGCATTGCCCCAACCTACAACACCACAAGCTGACCGCGACTTCGTTCCGGAAGTAAACGACGATGACGATGTGTTTCTTGCCACGCCACAAGACCCGAATGTACAATGGATGATGGGACTGCAGATCAAATCCACGCCGAATATCAGAGACCCCATTGCTGAAAAGCGTAACTCTGCTGCGACCCGTGCGCGTACCGAAGCAGTTGCACCAGCCGGTACTTTTTGTGTGTTGACTCAGGAGCCGAGCGCAAAGGGTGGCACCGTCCAGGCAGCTCACGCGATTCCGCGAAGCTGGCAGAAGTCTGCTCCCGAACAGGTATGGTTCATTCCTCCTCATCCTGCTCCGAATTACGCTGATGCCGGTTTCTCTTGACAGATTCGAAACCTGGAGTATCATTTAGGTTACCCCACGGCGAGGACTTTGAACCTTGATACCCGTTGGAACATTATGTTTCGTGAGACAGGTTTAGAGTTGTCATATGCCAGCTGATCTTTCAAAGTGCTCGTTATATACCACCTATTCTATGATCACGACGGCTTCATCTTCATTCCTTCCATGGAAATCATTGAAGCCATTTATCAATTCACCCTCAAAAATCAGAAACTTGCCGCGGCGAAGAAGGACTTAGTCTTCTTTCTCACCGTAAGTAGTCATTTTCTACTTCATGCATTCCAGCTCATCAGTTCTAGGCTTTTCAAATGCCGCCTGAGGGATGGCAGTACGACACTTTGCCTGTCAAGATGTCTGCGTATCATTCGATCTTTCGTAAAACCTTGCGCAAAGTTAAGCAAGACGGCAAGACTAAGTACGAAGAGACCACCAAATACTGTCGCTTCAAGTACCCATTTCACACCCTCCCCTGGGTGCACATACATGTCAATCCCTGCCTCATGATTATCAGTGCGTGGAATACAATCAATAAGTTGCCCGCCGTCCCGGTTTGGACGCGAGAACAACGGATTGCAATTCAAAGGATCCGCTGGATTGTAAACGTATGGATATCTCACGCGCCCGAAGATTTCCAGCCCGACCCCACTGTCGACCGTCTTGTGGCCGACCCAGAAGAAGTCGAGGACGAAGAGGCCTACCGCGAAACTACTCCGAACCTTCCTCTTGGCACTAGGTTAGTCGACATCTTTTCTACACGCGAGATAAATGACTTACCCGCACACAGGACTCAGACCGATAGACCGCCAGCTGCTAATAACGCTAATGCAGTAGCTGGTCCATCCACTCTGCCATCTACTCGAGAAGAGGAAATGGATGTCGAGAACGCGGCTGGACCATCGTCGCAGTCAGCGACGCCGGAGGACTCCTCCAATACCGACGTCCGTCTTCGGACCTCAAAGCGCAAGCTGGCTGAGTCTGATGGAGATGATGAAGACGCAGCCACTCAGGCCGCGAAGCGTGCACGGAATGATTGACATTAGCTACGATTTGTCGTATTGAGGCTACGTAAATTCAAGCGGATGACAGTGCGCCTCTGATTTCGAATGTACCACGTAGTACATCCCAGAAATATATACTACTTACGTTTGAGCGAATTGGATTCTGCATTCCTTGCTGCTGCTATACTACTTGCCACCTTTCAGCGCCGGTAATGTGGTGTGCGCCTTCGAAAATCTTCAAGTTGAAATGTTTGAATTTGGCAATACATATCGATAAGTACACCCTGCATAGGTAGTTCTTCCAAGGACATCTACTACCGCAGGATATCGTACTCGATGGCCTCACAAGAACAGGCTGCGTGCTTCACCGAACAGTAGGTATTGCATAATAGAGAACTGCTGCAGGAAACTAAAACATACATCAATCGCATTTCGCTCATACCGTACTAAATAGTTTCACTTACAATGTGCCACAAGTCTTAACTTCGAAGTACACGGATGACCAGCGAGGTCCTTGAGCGAGCGAAACACCTCCGTATCGCTCACGTCGAGAGTGTGCGAATCCAAGCCAGATAACCGTACCCCTGCATGTACCTGGATAGATCTCAGTCGGGAGGTACCACAGCTGCGAATCGCACTTTGCCGACAACGTTCGATGAACACAAAGACATCCATCAAGATAGATTCAATGAAATCATGAACTTGAACCCTGTCGCTTCCGGGGCCGTCGAAGGAATCATCGAGATCCATCTTTCTCCCGCGCGAGTGTAAGGGTACATCAAAGTTTCTAGAAGTTCTTAGAACGAGCGACGTAAGACTCGGCGAATTGAAGGGATCGATAATGTCAAGAATCTCGTAGTGAAGTGCCCCCGGCACTGGTGAAAACATCAACTCGAGCTCGCTGAGCTGTTGCGTCTCGTGTAACAAGTCGCGAAGATGGTGTCCAGAGCCCTGGGCAAGAACGCCATGGAATACAAGGCGACTAAGGGCATCACATCTAGAGCGACGGATGAAGCTGAGGACGGGGACAAGAGACATCGACGAAGACGGTATGACTTGCAGTGTCGTTACCGAGGGACTGACAAGGATGTCCAGCGTTGCGCGTCCAACTGTGAGATGTCGAATGGAAGTAGGAATCATGTATTCAACGCGGCCGGAATGTTGCCGCTGGACTAATGCCCCATAAAAATCGGACAGGATTATCAGATGGGTTAACTGTGTTGACAGAAGAAGGACACGACAAATAGATGGCGGCAACTGAATGGGGTCCATATCGTTTGGCATGCTATACATCTTGACTGTGAGATGGGTCAATTGGTTCCAAGAAAGCTCGGGTAGGATCATGTCGTGGGAGTACAACGCCACATAAGCAACGCACAGCCTCGGCGCCGCCGAAAACGCTTTTACAGCACCAACATCGTCGCCGAAATCGAGGTGTATGTGTTCGAGTCGAGGAAGGCGAAGAGGCTCGCCTAGAAGAGGGAGTAGAATACCCAAACATGGAACGCGGTCAATCGTAATCGAGCGCCACTGAGCTGATCGCTCAAACAGCAGGCGTAGAATAGGCCGGAGGGGGGCTGGAGAGACCGAGCGATGATGATTGCGTGGAACCGGCATGCCCCACGCCTCGAGCCTGAGATCGAACGGCGCTCTATCCCATTCCTTCAAAAGGCACTCAAGATTTCCCATGAGTGGATGAAGTGCCGCTCGGGTGGCGTCACCACCGTTTCCGATAACCAGCCGTAAACCAAACGGCACGGAGCCCATGATTGTCCTCCATCGGCGACATACGTGGGCAGGCGTTCCAAGTTTCGGGGAGCTCTCCCTGCTAGGTCTAAAGCCCACTCCCGCATAGAAGACGTATGTCACCTCGGGCAAGGTGCTGAAAATGATATGCAGCACCTCGATAGGCAGCTTATCGATGAAGGAGTTGCCGTATGGGAACGGATCGAGACATGAGGAATCCTGCTGGCGATTTACGTCCTCGGCGGCAGGCTGATGTCCTGTGGTCGCAGTGCGTCGATGCAACATGCGGGCAAGGGAGAGGAATAGTCGTGACATGGAAAGTCGGAACTGTGACCAGCACCAGGAAAGCGAGGATTATCGTGGCGGCGATGGGTGCAAGAGGACGGCGAGATACTTTGGCCCTCTACAGCTTTTGTCGACGTGGGAAAATGAATAGAAGTCTGGTCCGTATCGAATTGGACCCACAACCGTCAGGTCCTCTACACGGTGGACCTCTGGTTGATGACGAGTCTATAGTTGGGTAGAAAGGAACCAAAGCCTGTTATTGTTTTGTTAGCATTGCCCGCATCGAACCAAAAAACACAAACAATAAGTATTCGGTCGGCACATGTACAATTACGTGGCCGAGGTGACGATGAAACGAGATCTACTATGTTCAAGGCCACGCTGTACTTGGAGCGTGCGACGTGCCTGACGGCAATGATTGTTGTATAAATTGTTGAGAGCAGATCACATAAGACAAAAGGAATACATACAAAAAACCAAAGCGATGAACAGCCCCACTTTGTCCGATGCGAATCTCGGTGGGACTACACGTCCACGCATGCGACCTTGAGATATTCCGGTCGGAAACTGGTTCCCCACTACGTCCTACGGTAAGTTGACATTTGTTTATGATGCGAGGAGCTTACCTGAGAGATACAATGTGATTCGTCGACAGCGAGAAGGGATATCTTGATTTGGCGCATCATTTCAATAAATCGCTCGTTGTTGAGCCTGAGGACATTCATCGAAACCACAGTCAAAGGAAGAGACGCGTAAACTCACCTTTCCGGGGCGACATACAGCAATTTAAGCTTTCCGTTTATGGCGTCGTGTTGTACCACGCGCGCCATTTCTGCGTCCAGCGTACTGTCCAGATTGGCTGCCTTGACTCCAAGTTTCTGCAAAGCATCCACCTGATCTTTCATGAGGGCAATTAAGGGCGATATGACCAAAGTAAGTCCCTGTGAACGCGTCAAGTATGCCATAACGCGACCATGTGCTAGCTTACTGGCAGACAAAGCGCAGGAACTTGATAGGTAAGACTCTTGCCGCCACCAGTCGGAAAGAGGACGAGTGCGTTGTCATTATCCACGATGAGTCGCTTGATGACCTGTTTCACGTGGGCCACTAGATGCGTAGACGAAGACAAAAGAGGAATGTCATTAGGCTGGTAATTCCTATTCAACTGATGAGCCCTTATCCTATCTCTGCGACTGAATGGTGTACAACATACCAGGACGTTGAATTTGTGCAAGAGGATGCTCCAAGAACTAGCGTACTCTTTTGCGAGTACCCAATCGGTCGAAGCAGCAATCCACTACGGCAGCAAGCCTACACAAACCGCAAAGGCAAAAAGAAAGGCTGACGACCGCTATTCCCTTGTGCGAAGGGGTATTAAGCGCGCCCATACGCAACTGATGCGAGTGTTTCATTCAAATGTCGTACCATTTCTCGTCCAGTTATGGTTCGGCGATCGAATGTGGCGCGCATATCGACGATGAACGCGAAAGACTACAGCGGGCAGGGGGACGTAAGCACATCCCAACATCATGAAAAGCATGAAGGAAACCAGCCTGTCGAGTAACGGCCAAGTGTAGAAGTTAAAAGCCAGGAAGCATTCCCAGGCAATGAGGGGAGGCTCATGCAATCTTCTACTTGATGTCAGTCTGGAGGAAATCTGCCAGCACGGAACGGAGGTGAGAGAAGATGCGTAACTAGGCGCGTATTGCGGTCTACCTAAGAGTTACACGTTTAATTGACAGCTTGGATGAGCGATAAATTTTACCGAAGGCTGCAAGAATGCTGACGCAGGGTTTACGACCACCAGTTTTAAGTAAATCGGGCAACGCGCGCCCAACATGGTTGACTGCTACGTCGGGCGGAGACGAAGCCAATTCGTTAATTGAAGGATCGATAATCTGGCCCATGATGGTAAGATTGAAGAGTCGATCTATGTCAACAAGGATCAACAACCTTGTTTATTCTTCCTCTGTGGCGCGTATTCTTCAAGTGCGCTCTTAGGCAGCAGTCAAATCACTTTCAAGAATCACCAGGACATAATCACGAACCTTCGCAGGAATGTCGAGCTCAAGCAAGATTCTGGGCAAGATGTGGCGTTGAGAGAAAACTGCGGCCTAGCCAATTGCCATCCCTCTTAGCTCAGTGGTAGAGCGCGTCACTAGTACTCCGTACTATGACGAGGTCAGTCGTTCAAGTCGGCTAGAGGGAATAAAGATTTGGATGGTGTATTTTTCTTACTCTTCCAAGAGGAATGTGACTAGTGTGGCCATCTTTTTCGGCCTGAAACCACCCATTACATCCAATTACGGTATGGTCGCCTAGGGTTGAGAAATTTCTGGCGTGAATATTGTTACAGATGATGTGCCCTGTGTGATGCTGTTGCCTGCCGTCTATCACATACTTATCTGCGTACTTTACACCGTGATAAACGAACATGTCCAAATGAAGATTCCTATCGCGTCACGGTTCTTT
>QLPD01000505.1:0-45604 GCA_003314085.1 Hymenopellis raphanipes
TCGAACTGTACCTGCATGTATGTCGACGGAGGCCTCTTTCGGTTACCGGTTACGAGGTCCCCTGTCATCGTCGTCACTTTTCCCCTTGAGACTACGGTAAGGGTACAGCTAAGGGTAGGAAGCAATCTCTTTGCAAGAAGGTTCAATCTCCGGGTAGTTGAGCGCATATCTACGATGGATAGGATGAGCGAGGAAGAGTCGGGGTAAGGTGGAGACGCCTACCGAACGATCCATGTTGAAGGACACCAGGCATTTCCCGGCACGGTTGAAGGAAGGTCGCAGAGAGTGATCATCTTGTTCTTGAGTTATCTCTGAAAACATCGAGCCCCCGTATTCAATGTCATCAATAGCGTCGAGTCATCGCATAAACGAACCCAAAAAGGTTGATTCTACCTGAAATCTCAAGACAGGAGTTGTGGCACGGTGTACCGAGGAAGCTGAGGCACGGTCAAGGCTGCTCCTTTCTTCCTGACATCGAAAACAGGACATTTACATCCGACATCTTCGATGACAATCCGGCATGACATAGACAAGAGGGCCATGTAGCCCGTGTTGATGTCTAGGACCGAGTAAATGGCCATCCCGCCAATTTTGCGGGTAAAGAAGGTCGAGATACAAGAACCTTTCCACGGAGATGAGGTAATACTTGCTGTATAGAATCAGGAGTACTAAACAATGTTTTATCTACATCAACGTTAGACCCGGCATATGAATCGTTGCCAACGAAGGTACCTATTCGATATCAGAAGGGAGACGCGAGCACAACGATAAAGGTCGATGCTACTTTCTGTCCTTCGCAGAACAAGACGTTTCTATGGGGGACATGAACAAAACCTCGAGGAACGATGAGCCCGTGGAATAAAAACAACGGAATCATCGACATACCTCTGCTCAGCGGCAGTGATGAGAAGACCAAGCATTGACAATAGCAATCCCATGAACAAAAGTTCGAGCAGTGTCGTAAGGTCCTACGACAACCATTTCGTCCACAAGCAGTCCCAGAGTCAAAGGCGTGTTCCTATCACGACGTCCAGCGCTTCGTGTGGAAGGCACATCTACATTGGGACATGCTGCGAACCGGTTGAGGCTCGAAGAAGTCATATGCTACAAGAATGTTAGTTTAAACACTCCGAGTTATACTCGATGCATGCCTTGAAGGACGGCTCGTCCAGACTTTAGCGCCTCGGGAGAATGCGTCGCCCAGAGCTCCGGACAATTTGTATAAGAATAGAGGGAGATGACGAGGACAGCATACCTTCTCTGCTTCACTGATGACAACTGGCGTGTCCTGAACAACGACGCGAAGGCGCGGATGGTTCCTGAGCAATTCTTTGACGACAGCGCCAAACCCTCCCCCAACGTCAACAACGACCGAATCATCAGGAAGTGCCGCCCAGTCGAAATCTTCAAGAGGCAAGGCTGGCAGGAGAGGAATGTATCAACTGCTGGCTCTAAGGATCAAAGAACCGCAATGAAAGAGTAGAGGATGAAAACGATTTTTGATCAGAGCTTTTGCGGCCCGGTGAGATTCCCACGCCACAAGCGCGTTATGAATTGTTCCGATTTCTCTCTTGATCACTAACTTCCTTTCGGTAGAGTCTAGGACAGTATCCCGCATGTCGGCAGACAGGCCTCTGAACTCAAACCACTCACCAGCATTTTTAGCATTCGGCGCTAAGAAGGACCCCCTGATGAGCATCGTTTCCGCTTCTCTCAGACCGCGGACAGATCGTCGAACGGTCTGTATCGCAATGAGACAATGATTCCGGTGCGTTGTTTTTGGTCTGCCTTGATTGAGACTTCCTTGGTTATTCAGCTCCAGTGGTCTTTCGGGCGGGGTTGTCTGGTCGAGCGGATAACCCACATAAATGTTACGTGGTTGGTTTGGTTTTGTCCTTTCCAGGGCACAGTCGAGCTTCGTCTTTTGCCGAGTTGACCATGTTACCAGGACCGAGGATGAATCGGCATCGTGCCAATGGCGAGTTGGTCAAGCGGCTAGCTATTGATAAAATGTGGGCGATGTAGGTTTTTTAGACTCCTCTTCAGTGTCCAATTGCTCTGTGCTACGCTCCTCTGACCTTGGCCGCGACGTCGCTTTGGAGCCTGAGGAAGTCTAGGTCTTCACCGCTGCAGCTGGGACTGCCTCGCGAGTTTCCCCCGGGGGCCATCTGGTCTAGCGGTCAGAAACCACGTATTCCATCTGTCTTCGCTTTTTCCTTCTCTCCATTTCGCTTGAAGGCATGGTGAAAGTCTTTCCTCCACATGAAAAGTCTCAATGTCTCTGTATATGAACGTGTCCGTGCCGTATGAGCGCGTCTAGTCTAGCGGATGAACTAGATGTTCATGTCAGATCATGTTGGCATTGGTTTCTTTTTTTTGGAGCGTGAAAGAGCGGATCCATTACCTTCTTCACATCATGCTTGTCTTATAACTACTACCGGTGTGCATAGTGGCTACGGACGACGTGCTGATCCATGCTTCAGGGTACACGACCTCACTACAAGCCTACGTAGCTCACCTGGTACTCGGCTTGATTCGAAAGGGACTCATATTTTTGGCTCACATCGCTCAGCGTTATCGTTTCCTTGGTTATCCTTCTCGGGCTTTTGTCGAGGGCCTCTAGTCCAGCGGATCGGTCATGCACTCTTCGCTTCCGAGTAGGTGCCACATCCAAAATTTTAATGGTTTTCTTTATGTAGTCGGGAGGCTCGTGTCTTGGCTTTTGACGGTGCCCTCTCAGAGGTCACACCTGAACCAAACCAACATTGTCGGGAATTGGACGGAGGATGTAGCGGCTCGTTGGTCAAGCAGCTAGCTGAGTATGTATTATGTGAGGAGTGGTCAATTCAATTTTTCTTCAGGACTTGACTCGGACTCTTTGCCGAGGTGAATGGTCCGCAACGATTCTTAAGTATCTTTCTTGACCTGCATGCATGTCGACGGAAGCCTCTTTCGCTTACCGGCTATGAGGCTCGTGAGGCATCGACAGAGTTAGTCACTTCTTTTGGTCGGCTCACGAAAGAACCAGCAGTGGCTATTTTTATTGCGTCTGGTGCACGTTAAAGCTGTGCCTTTCACGTTACTTAGTCCATGAGGAATGATAACTTCAAAGCTGATGCTGTTGATGCTGTTAATTCAATCGACTTGACGGAACGAGCTCAAGGAGCAAGGCAGGAAAAGATGCCGTCGGCATCGCGCGCCGAGTCACGATCGTCGCGAATGTCACAGTAACGCTGTACGCTTTTTCCTTCGACCACCATGCAACCGCCTTCGACGACGGCGACGACGAGCTTGACGAGAAGAACGACGACCACGACGACGGTGACGCAAAAATGGCCGACCTTGTCCCAAATATGACACCCAAGCATCCACGGGCTCGCGTAGCGATCAAAGCGACCGGGTCAATTGAGGCTTTTTGTCTCTATCGGCTGGAACTATAAGATCGCATCGATGGTCCAAGTTTTCCGTATTATTTGTCCCCATCACCAAATGTGCGTTCTCTCTTGTCTGGCACGCGACGTAGATCTAACCCACAACCGTTTAGATGCCTCCAGAACGATACGCGTACAGACCCATCGCTATTACTACCGGGGTACCAACTGCTTTTCTTCGTGCTGCGTTTGGCTTATACGGTCGATTTAGCAACCACTATTGGAAGCCATATTTACCGCGCCGCGGTCGGACAGCTCGCGTATGTCATCCGTACCCATGTTGACCTATGCCAGCTGACGTCTGTAGTCACTGCCTAGTTTTTTCCTAGACTTTTCCCAAGCCCCAGCTCGAAACTTTGCGCCCCAATCCGATGTCAGCGTCGACGAGTTGGAGAATAGGCTGCAACGGATGAGCTTGAAACAGGCCGAGGCTGCAGATGCGCAGAACGCGAGATTTGTTATAATGGAAACCAGGCTCGCTGAGGAGAGGAGGAAGTTTGAGGACGAGGAAAGCCAATTTGAAGCCGAAAAGCGAGAGGTGTGTTTATCCGTTTATTCGCATTCTGCAGCGCTAACCTTTTTGTTTAGCTTCAAAATCGTGTGTGGATTGCGGAGCACAAAGCCGCTGAAACTCTTCGTCGCAATGACGACTTGGAGATGGAAATTGAAGAGCTCGACAGGGCACTCGCAGACGCAGTCAAGTTGATCGCTCAGCGCGTCAGCCTTCAGGACGCCCGCATTGCGCGTAGGGATCAAGTCATTGCCGACCAGGATAGCTATATTGCGAGCCTTAAAGAGGACACTCGCGCTATTATACAGCAATAGGACGAGGAGATTGCGTCGCTGAAAGCTTCCGCTGTCGCGTATTTCGCCTCGATGCCAGCGCCGCCTGCACCGCAAGCCATGCACGCTCCGAACCCTCTCCAGTCCCGGCAATATCCTTCTCACTGCGTCTACCACGACGAGCAATGTAGTCCTTCTCGTTCCCGACCAGTCTCACCAGGCGCCGGTTCACCCTCATCAATCTGTTTTCCAAGGCAACGACTACCGCCAGCCACACTCCTATCATGGTTATATGCAGCCCGCCTATCCTTCCCACACTACTCCTCTTCAAGATGTGTCCACGGATTCCCTCCGATTTCTGAGGTAGCAGACGCCGCGCTCACTGGTGGTCAGAATACCATCCGAGTCTTCGACTCGAGCAACTCGCTCTCGTGTTTACTCGACTGAGCCGAATTCAAATGACACGACGACGCTCCTTCTACACGCCAAAGACGTACACCTTCCTAGCTTATTACCAGTCCTGTCAGGATCGATTTTGGATCATGACCCTCATGGGTCAAGGTCATATCTGCTACGCACTGGCGCACCACTATCGCTAGGGTAGCACACGGACACGACTGTAATCGTTAGGGCCATTGTCATTGACACCTGCGCAGTGCTTTCACCGCTGGCGCGCATAGTTCTCCAGGAGAAGACAGGAAAAGGAAGGAGTACGAGAGACTTGACGGCGCCCCAAAGCGGGGTAGGATACCGATGTCGTCAAGGTCGTCAGAACACCATCCAAGTCCGGAGACTGGAACGACTCGTTCTCATGCACCCCTATCTTTTCTTCCCAACTCTCACTTCGCGATGCCAACTCGACAAGGGACTTGACGACGCTCATAATGTTGGAGTAAGGCACGCCGCCGTCGCAGGTTGTCAGAACACCCACCGAGTCGCAAGACTTGAACGATTCGCTCTTGTGTTTACCGTGCCGTCTATTTTGCCGCCGCCCGCCATCCGCCACTATCCGACAATGACCATTCGGCGAAACCAATGCCGCATCGACATGATTGGACGCATGACGGACTTGACGATGCTCTAGCAATGGGGTAGGACACCGGCCTAAGCTCTCGCAGGTCGTCAGAACACTGCTCGAGTCTTTTATTGACTCGATCGACCCACCCTCGTGTGTACCTTGTCCTTGGGTCGTCGTGCTCATGGATCGTCATTGACTGGATCCTTGTCTCCGACGCACCTGCCATTCTCCAGTCAAGGACACACTGTTAGCGCTTGGTGGGACACGAACACGGTCATCGTCCATATTCACCGACATTTGCGGAACTCGAAGACACTTACCGCTGGAATCGGACGTCGCATAGCTCGCCAGGATGAGGATAATTAGTGACTATTTGATGATGCCCCAAAGCGGGGTAGGACGCCGATAGGGTACCAACTTCCTTGTGGATGTCGTCCGTACCAGCCTTTGCTTATCCTAGTTGACGTCTGCAGTCAACGCCGGTTTAACCGCTCGACTTTACACATGCGCCAACTGGAAAGTTCGCGTCCCATCCCGATGTTAGCGTCGACAAGTTGGAGAATGGGCTTGACACCAGCCGATCATTCAGACGCATGGAATGCGCAATATTCGACGCTTGTCGAGGAGAGGAGGCAGTTTGAGGAAGAGACAATGCGCTTTGAGGCGGAGAAACAAGAGGTGTGTCTATCCGTTTCGTCGCCTTCTGCAGGCCTAACCTTTCCCTTTAGCTCGCAAGTGTGGCTGAGCGTAAGGACTTGCAGGAGGAGGTTGAAGATCTCTACGTGGGACTCGTGGAAGGGCAGGACTTTGACCTCAAACTAGGCCTGAGCCTTAACCTTCAGGGGAACATCTTGCGCGGAAAGATAAAGTCGTCGTAGAGCGAGACAGCTATTTTGCGCGCTTGATAAAAGACGGGCGCGCTGTTATTCAGCAGAAGGACGCGGGGATTGCAGGCTTAAAGGCATGGACCGTGCACGCTGAATACCCCATTCAGTCCCCGCACTACCCTTCCCAGTACTCCCGCTAGTTCCCTGCACGAGCAGTACGATCCCTCCCGTTCCCGGTTTATCTCCTACCATCCTCACCCCTCGTCTGTCTGTTAATCATAATTCACGACGAGCGCCTTCCTACCCAGGCGATGTTTACAGCCGGCCGCAATCGTACCATGGTTATGCGTAGTCCGCTATCCTTTGCGAGCTGCTCCTGCTCAGGATGGGTGGAATCTTGTCCAGACTGTCCCCGCCGACGCTCAGAATTCTGAGGCATCCACCACCTGGACACGATGACAATCCATACAATCAGACGATCGACCAGTTATCGACCAGGATGCAGGTCTTTGTGCCGTACATGAAGCGGAAGATGGGACTGGGAGCCCTTGACGTGACGTATCGATGCGGAGGAGAAAAGAAGCTCGAGATCATCAGAACACCATCCAAGTCGCAAGACTGGGTCGACTCGCTCTCGTGCATTCGCATCTTTTCTTCCCGACTCTCACTTTGCGATGCGAACTAGACGCTAGGAAACGCGAGGAATTTGACGTCGCTCCCAATGTTGGAGGAGGGCACGCCGCCCTCGCAGGTCATCTTTCTGTTCCACTCATTCTCATTACCTGGTCGCGCATCACCGCCACCATTGAGCCGACACCCGAGGGACTTGACGACGCTCCATCTAATGGAGTAGGGTATAGATACACCCTCATAGGTCGTCAGAATACCATCCGGGTCTTCGATGATTCGATAAACTTCCCCTCTTGTGTCGGTGTCTTCCGTTCGTGTGTTCCTCTTGGCGATGTGCACCTTCAGTGTCGTTCGCGGTTTCTGCTTTTGTGTCGATGGTGCTGTCCTTCAATGCCGTTCCTCTTGATCTTGTTCTCTGTGTTGATTATTTGTATATATCCATCGGACTTTCTTGTGTCGTCTGGCTGTGTTTTGTATAGTGTTGTCTTTTGTTATCTTGTTCAGTGCTCTTGTTATTCCTTGCTGTGTCCGTTATCGTGTCTAGTTTGTTTCTGCTCTATAGAATATACGGGCGGGGATGTTGATGCCCAGTGAGAAATCGGTCTAGGGAAAGCTAGCCCAATAAAGCGTAAACAAGGAACTCGATCGAAAACCTATGGAAATCTATAAGAATCAAGGACATCGGCAAGATGTCGGAGTACCTGCCCAGTTGTGTGATTTTACCTAGGCTAGTCTATAGACAAACATGACAGTGTATAGTTTTGAGTGCAATCCAGTCAGCGTTTCGACGGGGCTTAGAGATGGCACGTGCCACGTACGTTGGTTTCCAAAACTTTTTCACATCCGTTAAGTTCGACTTGTTCCACCACCACCAATGGCACCATGGTGCGTTCGCTTTCCACTGTCTATCGTGCTCACAGACGCCATCCACGACAACACCAGAGGATGCCTGCGCCGCAAGGAGTCGAGGACGAGGAACACCATGTTGCAACGCAAGGAACCACTGGACATTGGCCTACGACGGACTGCGCTATCGCGAGGAGCCTCTGCGAAGGACATTTCTGAGAACGAAACACGTACAGCCTGCAACAAGGATGAGGACCACGACCGCTGCCTTCAAGCTGCCTTACGAACGACGAGAACGAGCATCGCGAGCGCCGCATCGAGGACAGCAAGCACCGCATCACGAGGACTAGCTCTACTCTTACGAGCACGATGGCATGACCATTATTTTTCCATTTACATCCCCGGTATCAACCACGACGACGGTCACTGCATTCCTAACATTGAGGACGAGGACGAGGCCAACAAGCATTGCGTCGAGGACGAGTACTAGGACAGCCAGCACTGTCCCGCAAGGACGAGCCCGAGGACTGCCTACGAGGACAAACATCGCACTATTGACTCGGGTGACAGGTCCAGTCGAGGGACCAACGTGAGGTTTGTTCCCTTTCTCCCCAACCACTATGACTCGTCGGTAGACTTACCAAGTATATACTACGTGTTTGTGTATGAAGCTCGTGAATATGAATTCTATTTGAATATAATAATAAACAGTATGAAAGCCCAAGGAACCTGAAAGGAATATGAAACGAACAGTCCTACTTGAGTCCTACTATGCACTAGCAAATGCTAGTTTCTGCTACTGTATCCATCAATTCTGTTTCATTTAGGGCTGGATACCGTGACCGTTTTTCGGTTGAGACGGTACCGTCTTACGGTCACGGTGTCCGTACCGTGATCGCGTCGTCCATGGACCCTACGGTACGGTCACGGTTCGCCCAAGCACCGTAAGGACCCGTCAGATACGGCCGCCACGGCCGTTTTACGGTTGTCTGAAGCGACGTCATCTAGCCAATTATGAAGCAGATTCAGCTAATACACATGCTTCCTTGACAATAGCCGTCAATTTCCAAGCAAGTGTATGAAATGACAAGAGCGGCGTTGCCATTTCGAGACGCGTGAGTATGCGGGCCGCATACTTCCCACGGTCCCTTCTTTGCTTCAAACCATCGTCAAACGCTGGCAGGACCGCGTCTGCGAGGATTTCTACTCTCAAAATTTCGACAGAGCGATGTAGCAAAGCTCCATGAAGATTATTTATACAATTTCAAGTAATTGACGCGTCCAGTCACCCTTAACACACTCTACGCCACCATATATGCAATTGTCATTCTTTCAGGCTTAGCCCAGGGCGTTCTGTGGAGCTTCCAAGCACGCAATTATCTGCTCACCATGAGCCAATCCCTCCTCTCCGATTTGGGCCATGCCTTCGGTTTTAAGACGAGCGAAAAGTTCGCCAGATCCGTTATGGACAACGATTCCCCGCTCAACAATGGGCGTCGCGCGCTGGACCAACCCTCCTCTCGTGAAGCGTCAACTCGCCGCGCTACTCGTATGTCCCGTGCATGTTAGTTTTGATGACCGCCGCACTGACCTGTAACCTCAGAACCACCGCCCCGTGAATCTAATGCAGTTCTTACCGTTTCATCCTCGACATCCGTCTTGAACTTCACACTGAAATGGTTTCTTTCTCTTCTCCTTGTCGTGTCTGTGCCGGCCTTCAGTGTGGTCACCCTCTTGACCACAGACAGACCATTTCTGGAGCGTGTACTCGAACGTGAACAACGGGCATCGCTTCCTCTTGGTCTGGTGGGCTTCACATTGTACGGGCTCGTGTTTTGGCTTACTCTTCGTAAGTTGCTGATACCTTCATTCCATTGCTCGCTGACATCGCGATTCAAGTTACACTTTCTGCGCCGTCCTTTTGGCAGCTACATCGAATTCTCCCACAGCCTCCATATCGTTACCACCGCTCTCACGTCTCTCATATGCGCCTGGATCGCCTTCGGCGCCTCGTCAATAATGACGCGAAGACCATCTTCGTCATGGGTCCGTCCGACAAGTCGATTCCCATCTGTATGTGTTAGTCGTGTTCATTTACTCGTAGCTAATTTCTCTCACTAGTGGTCACAAAAAATACCACTATTGCGAATATCGTCTCCTTCCTCCGCGACAAAGAATACATCCCCAAGTCATCACTTTCTGGTTTTCTTCGGTACGGATTCTCGATTCCTGGCCGACGTGCTTTAGCCTTTGGCGATGAAACCGTGGCATCGTTGAATCTAGGAGCTCTCAGTCACATCCATTTTCGCGTTAGTTTTCTTGGTGGAGGTATGTGTCTTCTCCTTCAGCCTCTTGTTATCTGCTAATCATCCGTTCAGCTGATCCGGAGGCCTGCGCGTTAAATGCAGATGGATCATTTAAAGACGCGTCTGAGATTTCATGGGACTTTGATCCCGATGATCCAAACCCCATGGAAGGCAGTTCGAATGGAGGTCCCGTGGGTATGTATATTCTTCCGGTGCTGTCGGGTCGTGTTGACGTGAGGTTCCAGGATCTTCTTTGCGTGGGCGCAGACATGATCGTCAAAAGAATCGCATGGCTGAGCTGGTCGCTGCCGAACAACTCAACGAGGATGGTGTCCCAGTTGCACCTACGACTAGAAAACGTCGACGCCGTGCACGCAAGGCCAAGGACAAGGGTAAAGGAAAAGCAATGGATGATGGACTGGGGAGCGACGATGACGGAAGTGACTTCTCTGATGACGATGGCGAGACTGCATCGGATTCTGATGGAGATGTTGAGATGACGAACGAGGAAGTACGTTCGTTAACATCTTCTTCTTTGCATTCAACGCTGAACCTTACTTCCTTAGCTTGCTGACAGCCTTTCCTCCAAAACGATCCCGGAGAATGTCAACTCGAAATCTGGTCACAACACTCGCAAG
Organism: Hymenopellis raphanipes; assembly: GCA_003314085.1. Classification (NCBI taxonomy): domain Eukaryota; kingdom Fungi; phylum Basidiomycota; class Agaricomycetes; order Agaricales; family Physalacriaceae; genus Hymenopellis; species Hymenopellis raphanipes. The sequence continues at coordinate 10,480 of QLPD01000505.1, forward strand.
CCGCGCGCGAAGAAGACTAAACGTTCATCAGTACCTGTCGAGCCTCTGAGGCCGAAAAGGGTCCTGCTGCGCCAAAGGTATAATCTTTCCCGACTATGTCTTCAAGTTCGTCGCTGATCATCTGACAGGTCAAGAGCAAGAAATCGAACCCAATTCATTTGTTCTATGAGCCCTCGCCTGTTAACGCGGACGGGCAGCCCGGTGACATGGGTGACAAGCATTATAAGTGCTGTCACGGCAAGCGAAGGATCATCACACTGACAAAGAAGATGCGAGGCAACTTGACGAGTAAGCAGAACAGTGGTCGTTCTCCAAGTCACTCATCCATACATTTGTAGCACTCGTTAACCATCTTCGGCAACACTTTCCCGTGATGCATCGCCTATACGAGCACCTCCACGCGCGCGACACACCGCCAACTGAAGAAGAGATCAACTTTGCGAATGGAACAGTCGGTCTTGACGCGACGAAGGCCTCCGCTTTTATCAAGAAACTCGAGAAGGCTACAATGAACATACAAGCCGCATTTGCGCGGCAGGTCTCAGTATGTTGCTCTTTGCCTCCCGTTGATCCTGTACTAATTCACAAGCAGGATCAGTGGGATCAGGACAAGTTCGAGACGCTTCTTGCGGAATGGCTTGTCGCATGTGACCAGCCATTTGAGGAGGTTGAGCGACCGGAACTTCGTGCTCTGCTGGCATATGTTCATAATCCTGGTGCACCCGCGTTGCATGTACCGGGACGTAAAGGTATCAAGGCCCGCATCATGGCTATGGGTAAGGAGGTGGAGAACGATCTTCGAAAAAAGTTTGAGGTACCTGTCGTTGCTTGAACTCCATTTTATAAGTCTGATGTCTTGACAGGAAAATGTTCCTGGTCTTATCTCTATCTCGCTCGATGCCTGGACCTCGCCGAATGGAATTGCATTCATGGCGATCATCGCACACTACGTGACGGACAAAGGAAAACTTGGTACGCACTTCTCATTCTTATAGACTCGTTGACATGTACTGACTATACACAGAGGAGACACTCATCGATTTCCGTGAACTTTTAGGTGAACATTCCGGTGTCAATATGGCTGATGCGGTCTGGTCTACGTTGAAGAAGTACGGCATCGAACGACGGGTAAGTCTTTATGTAGTGCGCATCCCGTATAGTTTGCTAACGTTTACGCAGATTCTTGCCTTCGTAATGGACAACGCAACCAATAATGATACGATGCTTGAGGAGATCGAGGATCTTTGTCAGTTGGAAGGGATCGACTTCTCTGCCAAGCGATCACGCCTTCGCTGCATGCCCCACACTGTACATCTTGCGGCGTTGAAGGTAGTCATTCTAGAATTATCCATTATCCAGTACTGACCTGTATTGCCAGCTGCTTGAGGCTATCGGTGCCATCAACAAGTCGGATTCAAAGAAGGCCTCAAGCCGCAACTCGGGCTACCAGGAATCGGTTACTCTTCCCGTTGATCGGGACCACGATGAAGACGCTGTACTTCGAGAAGACGAGGATGTCGAGGAGCTCAACGCCGACGAGCCAGTTGTATTGACGTCGGTCAAGAAAGTGAGTACATCCCAAACTCTTCAATCGTTATTAACGGCATCTACCAGCTACGAAAGATTGTGGTCGCAGTTCGCTCCAGCCCTCAACGCCGTCGATCATGGCTGCACGAAGCGTCAAATTGGCTGAAGGACAGAGCTACGGGTGCCCGTGAAACCGCACTCATGCTGATTCTTGATGTTCGGACGCGGTGGGCATCAACTCATCAAATGCTTCGTATGTTTTCCTGTTCTTTGTTTCGATTGAAAGAATCTAATTATATGGCAGGTCGTGCTCTGGATTACCGACGTGTTATTGATATCTACATCGCCGGTAGTCCGGACCTCGAGAAGTATAAGCTCACATCGCGTGAGTGGGATGGCATTCGGATGGTCAGCGAATGGTTGAAGCAATTCCGTCATGCGACGACCGAAATGTCTACCACCAAGGTTCCAATGCTCTCGTCCACCCATGCAACATTCCGCGGGCTTCAGAAGCATCTCAAGACCGTTCTCTCCAAGCTTCCCGATGACACGCCGCCTGAAATCAAGAAGGGCTTACTAGAGGCTCACCACAAGTTAAGCGATTACTATTACAAGTTTGATCAATCACCGCTCTACATCTGGGCTGCACGTATGTCAATTTCGGCCTTTCTTGCTTGCCCGTACTAATACCTGTACAGTTCTTGATCCTCGCATATCTTATAGTGGTCTGAAAGCGGACTTCAGCGATGACTCAGAACTCGACGACTATTTGGAGTCCTCGCGCATCTCGTTGACCACACATTTCAACATCCATTATGCTCGGGCTTCCACCTCATCATCCTCTATGCCCGCTCCCGCCGCGTCTTCTTCACAGTCAACATCATCGACCTCTTTCCTCGGAACCGACTCCCCGAAGAAGATCAACTTTCGTAATGTATATCGCCAAACTGTGCCATCAAATATGAGCGAGCTGGAGCGCTACTTCAATCTCCAGGCTCGAGAGGATATCGAGCACGGCAACCCCCTACAATGGTGGTACATACGTCGGCATGAGTTTCCGGATCTGTATCGCCTTGCTCGTGATATTTTAGCTATTCCAGGTGGGTCTTTATTTCACTTTTCAGCACAACAAGTACTAACTGTATGTGTCAGGCTCAGCTGTTGCCGTTGAACGCATTTTTTCGAGTGGGCGCGACACAGTCTCCATGCGACGGGCGAGTTTGAGCGCTGACACGATACGTACCTTGATGTTGGTGAAGCACAAGCTTCGCATGGCCCGTACGGCAGTCGCACAGCTTCTCGGTGATGAGGATTAGTATGTACTTAGGAAGATTTAGATTAAAAATACATCCGTATGAACGTCCGTTTCGGCCGTTTAGTGCACCGTCCCGTACCGTGTGAGGTCTGAGACCTGGGAATTCGGTCCGTTTGAGTACGGTACCGTTACCGTGTTCGGGTCACTAACTTACGGCCGTATCCGTAACGGTACGGTATCCAGCCCTAGTTTCATTTTAGCCAGGATTTCCAAGGGATTACGAGGGAAATCAAGACCCTTGAGAATCATAGCGTCGCCTTGATCTCCCTAGACCGATTTCTCACTGGGGTTGATGCCTTGGTGTTTCTGTGTTCTTTTTGTGTGTCGACTGGGGTCTTCTTTTGTGAATGTGAACCCGACATTCGAAGCCAACTTTTATCGAGAGATATCTGACAGCGAAACAAGGATCGATCCGGATACTGCTCCGAATATACAGGCCTCAGGGAAATGAGCGCTAGCACCACCGACATCACAGACCGTATTGAGAAAGGGAACTGGGAAAAGCGCTGGCCGCAAAATCGATGCAGGGGATCGAGGGAATCGCGTCCTCGAGCGGTGCGTGCGGATCGAACCAAGGCCTTCGCGTTATACAAGCGCGTCGCTCCTCATTCGCTCACGTCCATCACTTCCTTCTCTTTCACCACTTTCCATACAGCCTACAGCATACTTTGTGCTCGGGCATCGCCCTCTTTGAACCATGTACTAGGGCGATGAATTGAAGACGTTGTGTTCTTCGGAGAAGGATCATAAGCGGTACAGCCTCCAACAGGATTCCATTTACCGGCGTCTGCGTATCCTATGCCACAGCTCCGCTATTTCTTGAACAGCGGTAATCCCGCATGGTCAACCGCTATAATCAAGTCCGGAAAACAAGACCTTCTATTTGGGATGATGCAGCGCGGCAGAACCCCCTTTTGCTGTGTGTCTTCCTCGACCCGGAAGTACAATCTCGATGTGGTACGCTCGGGTTCAAGGCCCGCGGTTCGAACGTTTAGCAGTCGCCAGACTCCCTCAGCCCTAGCTAAGTTGGGCACCGGGCGTACCATTCATTCGGGCGAGCGTCTATTTCATACATGTCAGTGGACATTAAGGGCACAGGCAATCTGACAAGCGCCACCACAGCGTCTTTGGGATGCGTGTGAGGTTTCGACATGCGGTCCTCCCAAAACCATGGGAAGCCGTTCTCCCCGGTGGTTCTTTCACAGAAGGAGTCGCGAAGACGGCGTCAAAGGCGGTGCCTATCAAAAAGGCTATGTGATGCGCGCGGCAAGGACCCAGTCGTACCTGCTATATTAACCTCACGGGAAAGGATCCAGTCGTGCCCATTTCATCCATCTCACGTTAATCAGTGTCCCAAGCATGGATCCTGGGTATGTTCTTTGCTACATCATCTCACATCGTAGCTGACTGCGCTCATATAGGCCTAAAGTAGAGCTTTCTGGTGATCTCTCCCACGATTAATCATTAATCAGTCTCTGACTACTTCTGTAGAGCTCATCTTCAAGGTCATCGATGATGAAACACGCATTCCCCCTCTCAGGATGCCGCTCAAGATGGAGTTTTCGCGAAATGGCAACACATTTTTGTCACTGGACCGTGCGACGCCAGACGATAACGGGTGTCTATTACTAGTAGACTCGAAACTGCCTTTCATCATGTATGTGCTCAGCGAGCTTCACATATTACACTGATTAATAGATCAACAGACAGGCCATCGGCATCGTTGTTATCGATGTGTTTGAAGTCGACGCTGATAGCCCATCGAAGCTAGGCTCATTCTATCTTGACCTCGAGGATGTGCTTCAGACACATAACAACTTGAAATCCATGCATGATGCTATCATGGATTCGAATGACTTTCCTGCCATGCAGCTCAGTTTGAAAGCCAGTTCGTTTTCACCCGCATTGCTTGCTGCAGAGCCGATACCTTGGCCGATACCTTCCTGTCTAGCTTTCGAAATTTGCTCAGGTAAGCTTCCGTCGATGTAGGCATATATGTTTTGATTGCTCTACAGAAGAAGCTACTGATGCTGACTTCATGATGTACTCCGAGGACCTCAGCGAGTCTCTGAAACAGACCCTTGGGTGTACTAAATTTATTATCAACTCAGAGCAATTCCAAAAACTCCGAGATAGATGTCTCGCCCTTCAGGGCCTATACGACCGAGCACTCACATTGCTCAGGTTTGCGGACATTTTAGACTGCGAGTTCCATGTCAGATCCAACGACTTCTTCTACAGGAGTTCCCGCTTCCTGTATCGCGACATGGCCGAGGCTTTGGGTGACCTTGACAGGCCACTGCTGTTTGAGGTCACCTCCGACCTTACATCCGACTCTCATGGTCTGCGCATGATGGCGCAGTCAGTCGGCGCATTCCTCATTGAACGCTATAAGACTGAGGGCAACAAAGATGATCTTGCGCAGGGTATTTGCTTGCTCGAAGCTGTGGAACAGTTACGAGCTGGCCCGTTTTCAAATGACTTCATCACTGATCACCTTAAGATGTATCTCCGCCTCCATGAGGGGTACGCTGCTCGCTACCACATGCTGCCAATGTCAGAGGATTTCAGGGATCTCGATATGGCATTGGCAGCACTGAACAAGGCAGTAGAAATCCCAGCACATTGCTGGGACTCTGTTGAAGACCGGCCTGAAGCCCTCCATACTGTAACGCATGCGATAGATCTATTGGTTCCCTCGGCCTATATTCCGCTGATTAGATTATTACATATCTTATTCCCACGTTTATCTACCTATATAAAGCCTTACTTTACTGGAATACGACAAGCTTTCCAACTGTTCTCCCCTCGTCTGACTATCGACTCGTGTGCCAACGCCGATTAACCTCACCGTTGTCACATATTTTTGAACGTACAAAGCTTCTCTATTCTACCTCGTTTTCGGCGCGGCTTCACCCTTGGACGACATCGGTCTGATCAACCGTAACCGCCACGGTCTTGCCCCGCCTCTCTGTTCGACACCCCGACACCCTTACCAACACCACCAAGCCCTTGTCCATCGCTATCGCTATGGCAACTGAATCTCGTGGACGCTCGCCGTATCCTTTGAGGAACCGAGCTCGAGACCAGGCGGAGTCCGCTTCTGCAGTCGTCGCTGGTATCCACGATGTTGGAGGTGAGTCATCGTCTCTCTCCTCCGTTACTGACACCCCCGCCCAGGTCACTCGTCCTCGTTCTGCCTCGCTCGGGAGCCAAGATGCCCCGCTGACGAGTACGCCTCGGCGTCGTTCCCAGAGCATCTCTGGTGAACCCAGGATCCGAGTTCCGTTTGAACTCGATGCCGACGACAAGTTCGTCGATGACACTACCCCAGTAGAGGGTTTATCCGCCCCAGTAGAGGGTTCCGCCCCAGTAGAGGGTTCATCCGCCCCAGTAGAGGGTTTTTCACCCGGTGACTCCGAAGAGGATCACCGTGGTCAGGGCATAGACCCGTCTCAGCTCCACTCTCATGTGGAGAATGTCTCCTATGATACAGACGTATTGTATTCCTCTGTCCGTCGCCGTCGCAGCCGTTCGCTGCCCGCCAGGTCTGATAATGAAATTGACTTTTCTTATCCTGACGACGAGATTGCTGAGATCGACTGGACTCCCGAACAGCATGCAGCTTTCCAAGCTGCTGAGAAAGAGCTCGAGGATGAGCAACGACGGCTGCTTGAGCGTCGTAAGGCCCGTCTAGAAGAGATTAGGCGTATGCCTCGAGTCGTGGATGCCGACTCCGACTCGGATGATTCTGAGTCTTCGTTAGAGGTGCCCCGCGCCGGCCCCTCCACCTTCGAGAAAGGTAAAACTGTCGACCTACGTGGTCGAGATATTCCCGGGGTACCCGAAAGTGAACTTGACCCCCACAAGCAGAAGGAACTGCTCGAACAATTCGACTTGTTTAAACAAATTGATCCTATTGTGCAGCAAGCAATATACGAGGACATTGTAAGCCGATATGGATCTACGGTCGATGAACCGAGTAATGATAACAACGCTACACCGGGCCCAAGCACGAAGAAGTCCAAGGCCAAGAAGAAGAAGAAACCCAAGAAGAAGAAGAGCAAACGCTCTGAGGATATCCAAGCCCCGGATGTTCATAGTGTTCCGAACAAGAACCCAATGCGACAAGCGTCGCTTGATCCCGCTGGCGCTTCCCATCAGTTTAACCCAGATAGCTTCCTGGGACGAGCTCTGAAAGACTTACACAAACGCGACGGGAAGAAGAAACGAGTCAGTAAGGCCGGAGACCCGCCAAGTGACTCCTCTTCATCGTCGAGCTCATCTTCGTCTTCAGAAGATTCCTCTTCCGAAAGCTCAAGCTCGGGTTACGACTCAGATTGGAGTACCGACAGCCCTAGTGCGGGTCGTCATAATCGCGGCAAGCGTCGCCGCAAGCACAAGAAGAGTGGGATCCATTTGAGGAAACCTATTGACCCCAAAACCTATAGTGGTTCAGACGATGTGTCAGTTTTCCATCGGTTTATGCAGGACTCGTACGCTTACGTCGAGGTCCTTGGAGATAAACGCCGTCGTGATGTGTATCACATCTCGCGATTCCTTGACGGTACTGCTAGAGACTTCTATAATATCGTTGTCAGTTCCGAATATCAGAAATGGGACTTAGCTCGATTCTTTCGTGAGCTGATTAATTATTGCTTTCCTCGCGATTTCAAGACGCGTTTGAGGAGCAAAATCGATGGCTGTTACCAAGGCGGCCGTCGCGTTCGAGTATATGCACACGAGCTCCGTGGCATGTACCACATGCTCGGTGATGAGTCTGAGCGAGTACAAGTCATCAGACTTTGGCGCGGTATGTCGAGAGACATTACTTACCAGCTCCTGTTACAAGGGTTTTCAGAAGAAGTTCACTCCTGGGATGAACTCCTTGCAGCTGCCGAGATTGTAGAGGGCGCGTTGAACCGCGCTGATTCGTTCCGGCAGAGGGATTTTCATCACGAACACCACCGTCGTTCTCAACGCTACGACGATACCACAGAACGGCACAAGTACCGCAACATTCCTCGACATCGGAGGGATAGATCTCCTGTACCTCAGCCCCAATCAGCAAATGATGAACATCATGAGGAAACTCAACAGAGAGATCTGCCTCCACGTAATCATAGACATCCGGAGCGATCTTCGCATAGTCCAGATAGTCCTCGTCGCGATGAACGAGCTGAGGATGGACGTAGTTCTAAACGCGACTCCAGGACCGAGAAGGAACATGCGCAACGCGCCGCGGATGGTGTATGTTTCAAGTGTGGCAAGCCCGGCCACTTCTCCAGGAACTGCCCCGAGAACAATGTTATTGCATCCAGTAGTCGGAATAAGCCTCCGGGCACGATGAGTTCGTCTCGCGTTGGCTTCGACTTGAGTCACGCGTCACGACTGTCACGGATGGCGTCCGACGTGCCCGACCAAACAACGCTCGCGCTGAACGCCATGATGTGTGGGGATTGTCCCGAGGATGGGATATATGTTGGAGAGGACCTTCCTGAGGATAATCTGTGGCTCAGATTGACCACAGAAAATACTGCGGGTGACCTACCCTATGTTCCCGAATTGGGGGTACCCGACGATGAAGATGGCCTCGACGACTTTCTGTTTCTGGGTACATCCTTTGTTGACCGCCTTGAGCGCAATGCGGGATCAGCGCGAGACTTTACACGCAAGGTACCACATCCATTGGTTGTCGAAGTCAACATCGACGGGCATCCGTGTCGCGCGTTAATCGATTCTGGGTCATTGAGTGACTTTATCTCGACCAAGGCCGTCGAAACTCTCAAGTTGAAAACTTTTCAGTTGGCAAAACCAATCGATTTGCACCTCGCGGTACAAGGATCTCGATCTAAGATAAACTACGGGACTAGACCTCTGTTCGAGTATCAGAATGTAAAGGAACACAGGTACTTTGATGTGGCTAACCTGTCAAACTACGACGTGATCTTGGGCACGCCATTCCTTTATCAACACAAGGTATCCTTCGGGCTTCATAACCCACACATTATCATTGGAAGTGATGGTGCGCTACCTATAGAGGGCGCAAATGTCAGTCGGATTGATGCGCGCGTCGTGGAAATCGCGGAGTCTCACCTCGAGCAAGCACAACAACACCTGCCTGATGGACTGTCCCGCGTGATTGAACAGAACGCCTCACATAAGTCAACTTGGAAGGTCAAAGAAGGCGCCGTCCCGCAGTTGGACAGCGAATCTGGTGAACTGGTCGCTCCTGTCGACAAAAATCGTCCTGTAACTGAAGACGAGGGTTCAATGTTCGCCAGGCGCATGACAAAACGCCCTTGTCGGATACTAGGTCCTAGAAGGCCCGCCAATAGCAATAACCCAGAGGATCCTGGTCGGTCCAACGAGACTGAACCAATGGTTCAGCCAGAGGGCGAGAATACCGGAGCCACAGAAAACGCCGGCATAAAGTCGAGCGCTGCCATAATCGCGAACACCGACATGGAGTCGAGCGCCGTCCAAGTTGAATCCAGCAATGACGGCGAGAACGAAGACGGACACGTAAAAAACTGCCATCACGAGACTGTACGTGATTCGGACATCACGGCGTCGGCAGTTCGTAACGGTGATTCTGCCACCTTGTTCATAGGATCACTGAATTTTGAAATCTTAAACAACGCGCGGCATAAACCAACACTATATATGAGGCCATGGGGGAGAGCTTTGACTTTTCAATCCCCCGTGCTAGTTGCCTCCTTTCCAACCACCCCGCCAATTCCTCCTTGCCTTCACTCGTCACCGTCATTCACCAAAGAGCTTGCTATCCGTACCAGGCTTGCAAAGCTGAAGTACTTCTCTGCTCTCATCCCCGATACCGATATCATTCGAGATCCGCTTGACGGTAGCACTAGCATTTTCGCGCGCGACCAATTCACCCGTACCATTCAACAATTTTACATGGTCGCCGCGAGGGATATTGACGATTTTGACGAGATGAAGAAGACCATACTCCTGGGTGCAATTAGTCAAATGAAGCGCGAGGAGAAGGCACTCAGAAGGAAGGAGATGTACAGGAAGGTCAGGGAGGACGAGATGAAGAAAGCAAGGAAGATGAAGACGCGGCATATCGAGACGGCTGACAACGCGAGACCATCCACATCGACTCACACATCATCCACCCGCTACTGGGCTAATGACCCCATGTCCATCGAGACGGACGGAAGCATCCCGGACATCATGTCCGATCACGATCCTACCCAACCATCCTTCTTCCCTTCCGTCGTCAGCGATCTCATCAGTGAGGAGTCGATTACCAGTCCATCCACGCGTCAGGGTTACTCTGGCGAGCATACCAATAACGAAGCCGAGTCGTCGTCGTCTTTTGTTGACAAGCATGAAGCCGAGCCATTCAATCCCGGTGGTGAAGCTGATGGTACCTCCGGCGAAACTTAACCCACGCGTCTTACTCTCTCACATCCTTCGGTTCATCTTTCTCATTATCCGTCGTTGATCATTGTGTTGTAGGGATCCTGTAAACAGGACCCAGAGGGCGTATGTAACGCATGCGATAGATACTGGTTCCCTCGGCCGATATTCTACTGATTAGATTATTACCTATCTTATTCCCACGTCTTATCTACATATATAAAGCCCTACTTTACTTGAATACGACAAGCTTTCCAACCGTTCTCCCCTCGTCTGACTTTCCACCGTGTGCCAGTACCGAAACGACTCGCTACTGTCACATACACTCCGTATCATATATTTCATGACATTAAAGTGCCCAGAATAACAGGCAATCAGTAAAGGATCATGGGCAAACGGTACAACATCAGCATAGTACTCAACAAGCAATTCTCTAGTTTTGGGGGCTGAGAGCAGAGATATGAGCTGATCGAGATCCTTTGATCTCATTGCGTCCACAATATAGTACCACACCCGCATGGCTGGATACTTTTCGGTCCGAGTCGGTCTTGTCAGGGTAGAGAAGCCCAATTTCAGACACAAATCGATCCGGTTGGGATGCTCCGGAAAAAGCTCCAACCAATGCTTTGTGGTATATTCGTGCACAGAATAATCTGGTGATCCAGCCTGTTAGCATCATTCCTCAAGAGAGTAGGCAACAAGATCACACACGAATAAATGCTAGACGAACACGAATAAATGCTCGACGAACACGAGTAATCTCAACAAGACCATAGCAACACTGCAGGATAGTTTCGACGTCGGGACCTTGGGTGTCTCCGTCCGCAAGCACATCTTGGATGTCGTCAGGTTCCAAATTCGAATTCAACGCAATCAAAGCTAGTGCGCAACAAGCCAACTCGTTCGTCCGTTCACCCTGTTCACGGATTCGCTCGAACGTCAACTTGTATGCATGGTCAAGAGTGCGCGGCAAGGAATCGAGGATAGCAACAACATCACGTCGGCTGGTAACGTCGCGCTCCAATTCGCGGAGCTGAAGAGACGCTAGGAGAAACATCCCATCCGCTTTCTCCACAACCGCCGCGCTGATCTTACTCTTCAGCTCCTCGTCCAACCAGCGGTGCTTGAGCTTTGCCAGGGTTGTATCGACAGCAGTGAGAATGTCCTCATCTGCAGCACGGATTTCAATAGTTGAATGTTCATGGATCTCTCCGAAAACCGGACGCGACGTGACAAGTATGCGAAACGAGGTATGAAGTGCCTGAAGTGCACGTAGGAGGTCGACACCGATTGGGCATTCGTCAAGGGCGTCGATGACGATGTATATGGGTTGTGCGTGAGAAGCTGCCAAGTCGGCCAGGAAGCCAGAGAGTGCTTTTGGTTCCGGGTCGGTTTTACGCTGATAGAGGTCGCAGAGAGCGGCTGGAACCTTCGGAGATCGTTCGATGAGCTGTCGCAGAAGTCCACGTAGGACCGGGAATGGGGTGGTGAAGGTACTGGAAGAGTATCTGCAAAACACAGAGAGTATGATGTTACCTGGCGTGGATCGAAGATGGTCGACTATAAGAGCTCTGCAAGAAACTTAGTCGTCAATATCGATGTTCAATGAACTATCGGGAGTTAACTGACGCGATGACAGACTTTCCAACCCCAGCTAGGATTATTTATAAGGTTCCACTCGTTTCAGTAATACAGCTGAACGTACCAAACCCATGACACCAGACAGTTCTCTCCGAGTTTTCGTTGTCCCGCCATGCAACAAACGTGGGGTGCCGGAGTAACCATGCTCCCGTCTCGGGGAGTCTTTGCTCGCTCAGACTCCTCTGGTGGCCAATGAAGTCGTCTTTAGAAATGAACTCGGCTATCTTGAAACGGTACTCCGCTACGAATTCCTATCTGAGTCTCCGCAAAGGATAACTTGATTGACTAAGTGCTCACTGATAACGTGGTTGCTGTAGAACATTAGAATCGTATCACAATGAGCTCGAATACTGTAACTTACAACATATCGTGTTGGACTGCGAGCGCGATCCGACTCTTGTAGCGCTCGAGGTCGGAGAGCAGATCCTTGACTTCCACCTTGTTGACTGTCCACCACAGCGCAGCGGCGCCGCGCTTCCCTAAGACCTTGAACCTGTTCGCTTTTGGATCAGACGTTCCATACGTCAAAACATCCTTGATACGAGCGAGTGTTTCGCCCACCACTTTGGCGAAGGGCTGTGACTGATCCAAAAGCTTTCCTAGCCGTTCCATGGAGGCTTGGTCACCAGCGACCCCAGGCGTGTTCGCTAGCCTCTGGAGCGCCTCTAGTTCAGACTGCAACGAGCGGACTTCATCGAGCAGCCGACCACGCTCTGCGAATGAATGTTTGACGTCCGCGGCATAGTTGTACACTTTGATGCAGTTCTCGATGAGGGAGACAATAGAACTAGGATCGAACGACATGGCTAGTCGCGGGATGTGAACGTCGACGTAGAGAACAAGGAGCGGACCAAAGTGTGCCTCGCTCCTCGTGTGAACTACAGACATGCTTTCCGGGGATAACATCTACATCATGCACCGGACGCCACAAATTCAATCCAGGTGCCGGCAACCTTGACACATGGGGAACAAACCTCTGCCAGCCAAGTAACCACAACCTATTACAGATTCGTCCCAACTTTCCGCAAATAAGCATAAGGAATGGTGAATTGAGGACCTTGGATACGGCCTCGAGCTAGGACTGGAAAGCGCAAAGTGTTCATTCCTCTTGCCATTCGCTGACAGCTGTCAAATACCTCCATGCGTTTCAAGACCTTACGTATATCTCCCCTGGCTTCGCTCGATGACTTTAACTTCGACCACTGTTGAAACATCTACATTTCCGGCACCTATAAAAGACATTCACGATGAACGATAAGACTGGAAACAGGAGCGAGCTGAGCCGAAGCCATCTGTCCTATCCAAATCGGTGCGCGCATGAGGCGTCTACGCGATGTTCCATGTCGTACGATTTCTTGGATGTGATAAATGAGATCCAAAAAGAAGAGGTATAGTTCACATGCCCAGAGACGCATCAAACAGCGCACGAAGGCGAACAGCCAGGATAAATCCGGGTGTGAAGTAGGGTGTGTGCGCGCAGGGAGGAAGAGCGCTCTCCTTTGCCGAATACGGACTTCCGGCCTCTTTGCTAAATACGCACTTCCGGCCTCTTTGTTTTGAGGAAACGTCTCGTCAACAACCCCCGCAGTACAAATTGATGAGAAAGCGTCTGGCACAAAAACGAGTTCCTAAATTAAACTCCGTCAGAACAAGTATACTCATAGCTAGAATAAGCGGTACCCTAGAAATATTATGGCCAATGTCTCCACCTGCTAGGCATCATGGCGAGGAGCACTGGGCGAGAGGTGCATGAATAGCTTTCATGACGCCGATGGTTACCCGTCGGAGGGGAGACAACGAGCCATTTCGCGGGGGTTCATGTCAAACAACAACCTTGTCGCCTGGAATATGACTGTAATCTATCTTTAATCGCGTCAGTTGGATCGAGAGGGTTGAGTATGAACGCGTACCTTCAGCTTCCCAACGTGACGAGATAGCGAAGAAATTGCGCAAAACAATGTAGAGCTCGTGGGTCGTTTATAGATGTCGGGGGTATTTCTCCCACGAAGACAGAGCCAGACTGGCACTCGCACTCGCACGCGCACATAACCTGGAATAAAGATCTCAGCCAACTACTCTCAACACGCAAAATAAACATACTGGTAACCCTTTTTGGTCTGATCATCAGATTCTCTTTCTATCTGCTCGGTTTCTCGAGCGGCGTCGACGCGACCCCCAGGGCGATGCAGAGCCCCACCAGGAGTCGAGCGCTATATGGATTGCTCTCGTCTTGGGGCAATCTGGTATGACGGTGGTATCGTAGGTCATTCCTCCACCGAGGAGGTCATTCAATTCCGAAAATTTACGATGGTGCCATCAGGGTGCCATAATGGAAAAAAAGTCAATCAAGGAAGAAAGACGCAGAGAATCTGGAGTATAGAGGCATTTCGTGATGATGGCGGGAGGCAAGGCTTTATCAGTAAGGCTCAAATCCAGTGTAATAAGAATGAAGTTGGTAGTGGGCCGCTGCTCGATGTCGGAGCCATGTCTTCCATGAGGACGGCGTCAGAATGGCACTCGCGAACGCACGTAACCTGGAACAGAGAGCTCAGCCAATCAATTTTAATACGCGAAGGAACGTACCCGCAAGCCTCTTTGCTTCAATCATTGCTCGTTACCTCCAACGACGGCGACCGGCCCCAATGGCGGGACGACGTTCTACCTGAAGCTTTCTTCGTAGTCTTTTGTGGATAGTAGGGCCTTGCATTATTACTCTCGTCCTGACGCAGTGGGTACGTCGTATCACAAGTGACCCCGCCGAGGGATAGGTCCATCGACTCCAAGTATTCGTGGTGGTGCCAGATATAGTCGGGTAGTATGTATCCCGACCCGAAAAGCGCAGGACAAACTATCGCGAAAGGCGCGTATAATCCGTGAATTCGAGTACGGACTCGGAGGGAGATGATGATGGCAGGAGCCAACCCCTAATCGGGAAGAGTATCCACTTTACCTCTGACCACCATGGACGCGACACGACGAGCGTATAGAATGCTGGCTGGCCTTTGGAGCTCTTCTCGCTTAAGGATCCTCAGAAACTTCACTTAATATTATTTACAAGGACGACCGGAGCCTCGTAACGGGCAGGACGCCCAGCAACATGTTCTCGCCTGACTGTAATCTTGCATCGAAAAAGACGCGTATCGGTCGCCTTTCGGATGAACTCGTCGCGCTTGATTTTGAAGGGCCTTCACCATTACGGACTCGTCTGATCATCTTGACCGCCTGCTTGAAGGAGCCTCTCTCGGAATTCCGCGCTGCTTAGTACGTTCTTTTGCTGGCGCTGTTGAGCACTGAAAAATGCCAGTCCGCTTTGTATAAAGGCTCGCCGATTTAGACCGGCTTAGGATAAGCCTTACTCGAGGAAGACTATCACCTTCGTTCCAAGCCAGTCCTGACCTGACCGGAATCGTCGCCGTTACCGTTGCAATTGACGCATTCTTCTGTACGTCTTCTTGTTGATGCTACTGTCTATACTGCTCAATGACTCCTCTAGATATTATCGCTGCTCGAGTACCACGCGTAACGAGACGTCGCATTCCAGCCTTCGTTGAACATTCTCTCGATGTTCAAGCCGACTTTGATAGACTTCAAGAGACTGACAAGAGCAGGTACTCTTACTTCTCTGGTAGATTGTACTGTCGTCTTAGTGGGTTCTCTTTACATTCAGACCTCGACCAATCGCAACGAGTTTCCCGATTCTGTAAATAGGTATCCATGTCATGACAAATAACAGGTTTTCTCTACGAAATGAGGGGGCATTTGTGAAAGTGAAGAGTAAGACACAATGTACTAGAACAACACGGGGAAAGAGAAACAGCATTTCGTACGCTTACCCAAGAACTTGAACGATCATGCAACAACACGTTAAACCAACTTTCCCCCGAAATCGGCCTCCAACCTTGCCAAACCCATCCTCCCCAACTCTCCAGGCATACCCCGCTCCGGATGCGGCTCCGCCACCACATCCTTTGGTCCCGACAATAACCGGGACAGCGCCACAGTAAGCGCGCGCCACTCCGGCGAGACAGGCACAGTCTCATTGTTACAAAAAATCTCACGCCTCAATCCCATCCACGCAGCCCCATACCAAGGTTTCACGTCCTCTCCGAAGCCCTTTTTACTCGGGCAATCGTTCCCCCGCCTTATCTGAACGTCTGAGAAATAGTACGCGCAGTGCTCTCGTCATCCTCTGGTATACAGTCAAACGCGTACGCGATACCGCCAGACGCTGCACGGATCTCCCACGTCTTCGAACGGTACTCAAAAGGTTTAGCGTGATGCTTGGCACTGCGACATTCTGTAGGGTGTTCCCGGTGGCGTAAAGCCCGATAGAGGTCGCAGCGGAGTATCCCAGGATCATAGGCGAGGGGAGAGATTTTGAAGGAAAAGTGTAGGGACTGTTGGAGAAAGGCGCGTTGATCCAAGACGGATGAAGAGAACCTTTCAAGAATCACTTAAGTTTGAACACCGGGATTCCGGAAAGAGCACATACCTGAGCAGCAGCGTCGCCGAACACGCATCCGAAAAGTGCATCGCAAGATCGGCCTCGAGAATAGTGTACTCTGCAAATCCTTGGGTTCCTGATGTAGCCATGTCAGTATCACCTTTAAATAGTGAGAGATCCTAGTCACCTCCTTGCAGCAGCCCAATGGCTCTATCCCTGACATTCTACTCCGGTAGACGAGAGCCAAGTTCCTCCACAACACCAGCAATACCCACGACACGCCAAAGTTCGTATCCGCTGGGTGCGCGACGTACGACGCATCAACCGGATTCAAGGCAATGGAATGGACGTTGACGCGAATCTCATTCCAACCAGGTTCCGAAACGGGGACTCGCTGGATGACAGCGGTGTTGCACTGAGCAGTGACTAGGGAGGCCATCGATGATAATAGAAAGGTATGAGACGTCGAGAGTTTTTTGTAAAGGAGCGTATTAGTCACGTCGCACCCCCGGAGAAACCTTGATATGAGCCGTACCTCGAGAGTGAAGAACTCGTATGCGAAGACAAGGAGGAGGGCGGTGTAGCTGGCCGAGTAGATAAAGTCCGATTTGACGAGGACCTCAATAAGGATGCGATTAGCGTCCTCAGTGACGTCCAGAATGCGGTAGACAATTAGGAAGCTACCAAGGATCGTCGATACGCAGTAAACAAGCGTCCACTTGGCGCTCATAACGGGTTCGGAGATGGAGACCATGATAATGCTCTGACAAAAGTACCAATTCAATTCTGGTAGGCAGATGAGAGATTTTTACCAAGGTCCATGATCAAACATGATAGACGAACACCGTCCAGCTATGAGCGTACACGACCTAACAGCGCCAGATCTACAACTGTCAGTTAGTGGCAACGAATAAATTGTTTTGATCACCTCACCGTGATCGAATCGGCGAGGATGGCATTAACCAAGCAGAACAAGCCTGACATCCTTTGCAAATCCTTGTACACAAGGATCTTCTCCTAAAGCGCTTCCCCGTGAGCGATCAAGATGCCCCTTCTCGTTCGAGCTCACATTCGTGGTCTCTGCGCACCACTGGCAGAAGAACATTACGATACACGCGAGGAGGGTTCCTCTCCGCCCACTGCCCCGTTCAACCTAATAGACGTGAACACTGTCAATTCAAGTCTTTATCTACGTATAGACGACTCACCGATGTAGTAATACAACGCGATGAAGAAAACACACGTACGCCACCGAAGACAAGAAGCCTGGGAGAGTGAAGAAGCGTCCCAAGGAGGTGCTGCGCGTCCGCTTGTGTCCCCGTCTATCGTCGAAAGTATGAAACTAGAAAAGGACACGCATTGTGGTGATGGAAAATTGAAAGCACGAAAAGCGACCCATGGGGTTGTCAAACAATTGACGACCAAACTTTGAGGTAGCCCGAATGGAAAATCCCTTGAGTTCTCTCGCGTCCATTTTTCGCGTGCGCGCCCGTACTTTAAGTTGGGAAACAGTTTGTATCCATGATGGTGGTTGAAAAGCAAGATGCCGGACACTCCGGCCCGGAGGATTCACTTCAAGTTCCCAACATGAATACACCTATTTGCTCTTGAGATTTCTTCCTAGACATGAATGCCAGCACTCAAACTCATGGCTACAGATGCATTATGATTGAGAAGCTGTTGTTAATTACCAACATTATCATATAGAGTCATGAATGTAGTGGGAACACCTTGAGACTCAGTCTCTACTTGTTTCTTTAAGTAATAGATGTTTTGTACACTAACTCCAAGAACGAATCGCGCATCATGACTTGGAACAAAGAGAGAAACCACCAAACCCCGTCATGGCAATGAACCCCAAGACCAAAAGCCTCACAAATCTTATAATAAACCTCCCATGGGGCAGCAACATCCTTGGTCCCACACGCCTCGACGCGATGGAGTCAGCGATACTCCCCGATCCCAAACCCGGCTCGTTGTACCAAGCGCTCGAGTTCTCCTTCAGATCTACCGTTCTGCGGACCTAGACCCATCCCACTCGCACACCGCAGCGACTTGACATGTGCCCGTGTCCACGACTCATCCGCGCGCGCTTGTCCCGCCATGGTGCATGTGATGAGAAGAGTAGGCGCGATGCCCTTGGAAGTATAATCAGCATGATGGGTTTAGTTGGAGAGGGGAGGAATACTCACAGTGACAGCAGACGCAACAGCCTTTGGGTATACAGGGCTATGACCGGGGATGCAGTCGGAGAGTAATATTCGTCCGAATCATACGTATATAGGCTAAGAAGGACGGTATACGCCACCGAGCACAAACTGGGGGACTCCACGAAACACTCGATATACAGCACCATACGTCTTGACAGCCGCACTGACGCCTGTAACGTGTAAGATGCGGAAGACCACGAGGGAGGTGTAGAACGTGGTTGTAGCGTAGTGACATAGAATACCAAGATCCAATTAACGTGGAAGACGCCAACGGAAGCAGAGAGTTTCAATCAATCAAGAAGGAACGCGGAGATGACTGGCGGGTTCGTCAGTAGAGCAACTGGAAAGGGAAGAGAACAACTTACTTGTTCAACTTTCTGTAACAAGACTGTTGAGAGTTGCTAACCACTCAACCATGCATGGTTGAGTGGTTAGCAACTCTCAACAAAATGTCTCAATCCCCTAGGGGGATGTTGTTGAACATCCGGGGGTGAGCCGCTTGGACTACTTCCCCCTGGCCATGCTGGTGGGGTGCATGCTCTCCTCCCCGGTCCTCATGTGCGTCGATGACTGCAACATGCCAGCTCAGAGGTCCAGAGGTGTCACGTGTCTGGATCGAACCGGGGGACTAACCCTGTGGGGATTGAGACATTTTGTTGAGAGTTGCTAACCACTCAACCATGCATGGTTGAGTGGTTAGCAACTCTCAACAAAGACATAGACCTTAGCCTAAAGCAGCGACGACAATCCAACGCCGTCCCATATAATATTCAGTATCACCAGACCTAGCAGTGCCATCAGAAGCTACGCAGAAAGCACCAATTGAATCAGCTCACCAGGACGATAACCGCGAAAACGACACTAAGGACATGAAGGACATCACTGGAGATACCACCTGGCATGGCACTGGAGTGGTAAAAGGCGAGCTCCATGTCAAGAGATAATCCGTGAACGATGTAACATTCATCGATGGCCTTCCATTTCAATCCGACGACGACAATTTAACAAGGAGGTGATGATCGCCTTTTGTTGGCGGTTTATACGTCCAGCAGCTGACATTAGGATGATGACTTGAGAAGCAGCAATGGGAGACGCGGGACGAACCTGTATCATAGATCACGACAAAGAAAGTGATGCGGTTGCCAGACCAAAACACGAGAAGGATCGTGGAATGGAAATGATATTGGGCCTCCGCAACAGTCAAGTCGAGTGGTTGGAGTGCTGACATCGTCTTCGACAGAAGCGTGGGACATGGTTATGGCAAGAGATGATCCCACCGCGAGCACGGGGAGACGCCGATGTTAATCGTCCGGGTGGTCGTTAAGAATAGACCACCGTAGCCGCTGAAGGAGTTAGGCAATGTCCCAATCAGCCCCAACGGCGAAACTCACATCCATGTGAACCGAGCTTCACAGTCCTTCAGCAAGAGTCGGGTACCGTAGTGCTGGAAGCACTATGGGATTGTGGTGGACCGTGACTCCGCCGATTGGCCCATCGGCTTCGAGAATTCGCGGTGAGGCCATAGTTGGGCTTGTAGAGGAAATCCACGTCGGAGTAGGACGAAAGGCGCGTATAATCCGTGGAGAGGGCAGAGAGGGAGTGCCGTGATGATGGCAGGAGCCAAAGCCAAATCGGGCGTGTACTGTTTGCCTCTTACCACCATCACGACCACGGATACGCATAAAACGCTGGCTAGCCCCAAGAGTCCTCCGATAAAACTGCTTTCAAGGACGCTTCGTAATTTGGCCATGTCTTCAGAACGTTTTTGACACCAATTCGGCGCGTTCTCTCGGTTCATACACGCTCCAATGCCTGGAAAACCTGCTGAAACTCGTTGAACAAACGCCATACTGCGTTTACAGTAATCCTTTTTCTGAGACCGTCGCGAAGGCATACGGTGCGGTTGACGCTTACCCTTGGTACGTTCCCAAATATTTTTCATATCAAACCTATTGAGTAAAGTTTCGTAGACCCGACTGGTTCTGTTGTTCGCCACAGAATCAGTTCACGCGTCGACACCTTGGCGCAAAGTACAATTGGACATTGCGGAGCGTCCTGTCCTTCCCAGCCGGTCTACTTCAAAAAAGTCCAAGCCGAGGGATCGCCTCTCCCATTTGAGTTACGCCACAGCGATGTGCTGGATCGATGGGAACTTTTGTCTCTTGTAGGTCTCTTCTCCCACCTTTCTTGTTATTCTGGTGAATCTTGTTTAGTATACTTATTCTCTCATCCTAATCAAAGGAAGACGCAAGCCGCACGCGATCTACCAATGGCCAGAGCGAGGGTCGTTGGCATCTCAGTTCTAAACCGTCCGTAGCAGTCGCTATGCGCGAGCACTACACGTCGGGTGTGATTTCGAAGAGTCGTCACCATCAATAGCTCGTCTGATGACCTGGAGTACCCTGCCTCACTCGAAATTCCGCGTTGCCTGGTACGTTCCTTTGCTTATTGGCGTGACGCTATTGAATAAGCAATTCCAGATCACGCTATAATCCGCCCAGGACAGCATTACGAGGCGGTCGGCTTAGGGGTAAATACATCGGAGAAGGATGAAAGGCGGGCGGTGTGGGTAGAGACGAAGTGCTGTGCGGCTACGATAACGCATAAAACGTCGGCCAGCTCCAAGAAATTCTTCCCCGAAATGCACCTCTTCCTGGCACTTTAATGATGCCGACTGGTTGTGTTGTTCGCCGCTGAATCAGTTCACGCGCCGACACCCCATGTCTTTTGTCGACAAGTCGGAGCGTTCTTTCGTTGAATAAAGGCCATACTGCAGTAAACTCCAGTTTTGAGACCCTAGCCAAGGCGTACAGGGGTTTGATGCTTACCCATAGTACGTTCCCAAATATTTTTCGTATTCAAGCTATTCAGTAAAGTTTTGTAGGCCGCGGCCTCCTCCAAGCCTCCTATGGTGCGGACCAGTTCTCTTTTTCTTCGCGGAATCACTCCACGGACGTTGAACGTTCGTCGTCAAGTCAAGCTCACAGGTACTTATCTTCATCCTTCATTCCTCTCCGACGAGTACTTACAGGCTGGCGTTCCTGAATGCGCTTGTTCTCGATAACTATGGATCTCAGACACATTACGCAGGCATGGTTCTACGCCTTCGACTCCTATCTCTCCAGAGTCCAGACCTTCGTAAAATACTTCTTGATTTGCAGCGCGTTTCCAGGACTCTTAAGTAGGTATATATGTAATTCCCGCAAACAAGTTTTCGAGGCAAACGTGGACGGAGTAAACAGACAGTAGCAGAGCAAGATGAGACGAACCGGCAAAAGTGAATTAAATATCAAGAAAAGATGTGCGAAATATCCTGGAACGACACGGGGAAAGACAAATGAGGATAAGTAGGCACAAATCCCAAATTGCGAAGCGTAGTCAGTGGTTTTTATATGTGTTCAAGATCCTCCTCCGAATGTGACGCTTTCAGTACCCTCCGCCGCCGCCCCACCCCCGGCGAGTTGTAAGGCCGAATCAAAGCGCCATCTGCAGAAGTCTCATCCTTCTCGAACTTGCGCAAGCTAAAGCAATAAATATCAATATGTCACAGCGGCAAATACAGATAAGGAATCACCTTCAATTCCCTTTGCCTCCATTCGGATCCACGGCAACTACCACTCCATCGCTGTTCACTCGCATGTCCAACCGTGTGTTAATGGACTCTTTACATCTTTGTTGGTTCTCCCGGCCCTATATCGCTTATCATTCTTTGGCTAGAGTATTTCTCAGTCTGCAGCGCGTTTCCAGGAGTGTAAGTAGGTATAGACAATGACAAGGCATATATTTTCGAAGCAGACATCGATAGGGTATGAGTAACAGAACGAGATGAGAAGCATAGTAAATCACGGCATAAAGAAACAGATATGCAAAATGTACTGGGACGATACGGGGAAAGAGAAATAGGGATGTGTAGGTATGGATCACAACTTCTGGAGAGTGGTGGGCGGTCTTTGCCGTCGCCGCACCACAGGCTAGCTGTAAGGCTGAATCACAGCTACTGGTTGCTATCCGTAAAAGTCTCGTCGTCCTCAGACTCGCTTGAGCTAAAACAGTAATGATCAGTACAAACAAATACACATAAGAAGTTATATACTCTGCAACTTCATTCGGATCCACGGCAACTACCACTCCTCGCCTCACTCGCATGTCTGACCGCGCATTGATGTATTCTTTACATTGTCCAGTCATTATGAAGGAATAGGGCCCGAGTTCAGAGGCACGGAGTGCTTCATTGAAGCGCTGCAGATCTGGAGGTGCAGTCCGTATCATATATTCCCTGATATGCTTGTACCCGGAATAACATGCGATCAGTAGAGGATCATGGGCAAAAGGTGCGACATCGGTGTACTTAACAAGTAATGCTCTGGTTGTGGGAGTTGAGAGCAGAGATATGACCTGATCGAGTTCCTCTGGTTTCTTCATGGACACCACAATCCACCACCACCATCCGATGTTGGCATACTTTTCAGTCCGAGTCAAGGTCTGAGTCAGTCTTGTCAGGGTAGAGAAGCCCAATGTCAGACAGAAATCGATTCGGTTGGAATGCTCCGGGAAGAGCTCCGACCAATGCCATGTGGTATATTCATGGACAGAGTAATCTGGTGACCAGGTTAGCATCACTCCTCAAGAGAGTAGGTGGAAAGATCACACACGAATAAATGCTAGAATGGGATCATTAAAGAAGTTTGTACTATTCTTAACAAGGCCATAGCAACACTGCAGGATCGTTTCGACGTCGGTAGGTAGGTAGGTAGGATGTTTGGTCATGTCTTCGTCCATAAGCAGATCTTGGATGTGGGGGGTTTCCCAATAGTCCGGTTTCAATGCAATCAAAGCTAGTGCGCGACATGCCAACTCTTTCCTCCGGTCACCCTGCTCGCGGATGCGCTGGAACGTCACTTTGTACGCATCATCTAGAGTATGCGGGAGGGAATCGAGGATACCAACAATGTCATGTGGGCCGGTAACGTCGCGCTCCAATTCCCGGAGTTGAAGAGAGGCCAAGAGAAACATGCCATCAGCTTTCTCAACGACCTTCTCTCTGATCTCTTGCTGCAGATGCAGCTGCTTGTCCAACCAGGTATGCTCGAGCTTGAGCTTTCGTAGGGTGGTATCAACAGCAACGAGGATATCATGGTCCGAAGCACGAATTTTGAGGGATGCATGTTTCTCGATCTCTTTAAAGACCGGTCGTGAAGTGACGAGAACGCGAAACGATGGACCAAGCTGTTGGATTTCACGAAGCAGGTCACGGGCGATTTGGCATTCATCAAGGGCGTCAATGACAATGTAGATAGATTGCGAATGAGAGGCCGCTATCTCGGACAGGAAGCCGGGGACTGTGTCGGGGTTGGGGTGGGTTTGACTCCAATATAGATCGCAAATGGCGCGCGGAACCTTTGTAGTCTTCTCAAGGAGTTGTCGAAGCAAGCCACTAAGGACAGCAGATGGGGTTGTGAAGATGTTGGAAGAATATCGGCAGAACACCGAGAGTACGATGTTGCCTGGCGTCGATTGGAGATGGTCAATAATAAGCGCTCTGCAAAAGACATCAAAATCGATACTACAACATGTGTCGACGAGAGTAAACTCACGCCATGACGGATTTTCCGGCACCAGCTATAACTACGGATTAGTTAAGACTCGTTTCACTGTTTGAATTCACGTACGATCCCCGTAACACCACAAGGTCCTCCGCAACTCTTTGTCGTCCCGCCATGCAACAAAATCGGGATGCTGGATCATCCAGGTTCCCGTGTTCTTCAGTCTTTGCTCCAAGAGGCCCTTCTGGTGCCCCGTGAAGTCACTGTCGGAAATGAACTGCGCTATCTTGAGGCGGTCCTCGTCTAATCAACCGCTCAGTCTCCGTGAATGCCTATTCAAAAGCCTACTACTTACTGCTGGTGTGATGTTCCATGTTGTCTAGCTTTCCATCCATGACATCCTGCTTCTTGCTACACAAGATTAGCCGCGCATCAAACTGAATTCGAATGACTCACAATATATCGTGCTGGAGTGCGAGCCCAATCCGACTCTTGTAGCGCTCGAGGTCGACGAGCAGATCCTTGACTTCTACCTTGTCGACTGGCCACCGCAGCGCAGCAGCCACCTTCTTCCCTACGACCTTGAACTTGTTCGCTTTGGGATCGGACGCTCCAAAAGTTAAAACATCCTTGATATGAGCGAGAGTGTTGTTCACCACTTTAGCGAAGGGCTGTTCTGGATCTAAAACCTGGGCTAGCCGTTCCATGGAAGATTGATCCCCGGCATTGCCAGTTGTGTCCACTATTCGCTGGAGGGCCTCAAGCTCTGACTGCAGAGCGCGGACTTCATCGAGAAGCCGACCGCGCTCCGTGGATGACTGCTTGACGGCCGAAAAATAGTCGTACAGTTTCTTGCAATTCTCGATGAGGGATATCAGAGTGGTAGGATCAAACGACATGGCGAGTGGCGGGATGTGAGCCTGAGTGTCGACGGAGAAGGTAGCGGTCGACGAGCAAGTATGCTTCTCTCCTCATGTCTAACGCATGGCATCCTTTCCGGTGATATCCACCTCCGAAATGATGCACTGGAATCCACATCACATTGATTCATTCCGGCGCTCCAGGAGCAGGTAGAATTCTAACCAGGGGAACACGATTCATCGCAGACTCGTCCCAGCATCCTGTGGCCAAACGTAGCAAATTCAAGACAAGGACCTTGACCCGCGCGCCAACCAGCCAGGCCTCAACTGTGCGTCACATCGCGAAAGCGTTCATTCCTCCTGTCATTGGGCTGACAGCAGTATGGCGTCACCCTGCTTCGAAACATTGAATCCGAATGGTATAAGCACAACACTGTCTATACGTTCAGTTCGCGGCGTGTACAGAGGGTCTGCCCAACTTACATGTACACCGTCTTCCGGATAACATCAATGCGCCGAACACCACGTTATTGCTATGTTTAGGTTTGCTCCCTCCCCGTGAAGAAGGCGCATCTGGGAAGGCTTGCTATATTGACTGCGTCGAATGCCAGGTGGCCCGGCGCGCGCTTAGAGCAAAACCATTAGGTCGATGATCTGCTGAACAAAAAAAGTCAGCGTACACGGGAGATGGGGAAGGAAAGATGACCAATCAAAAAACGTACCCTGTCTAATCGCCAGATGCTCTATCAAAATTAGGCGGCTGTGGAAACGCAAGCTCGTTGACTGGCTCGTGCGGAATCCGAGAATAAATCGCCCACAGAGACGCGTCGAGGGAAGTGCTTGGTCCGATACAGACCAATCAGGAACACGACCCGATGAAGTGCCCACAATTGCTCGTCTCTGACGAGCGAGGCCGTTCTTTGAAGAAAATACCTCCGAACAAATCATCACCGGAATGCGAAGTCTTTGACCAAGTCAGTCATAACCAAGTTCAATTCGGCTTCATAATGAACGACAACATGACTAGGATCTATCCTAAACCGCCTCAATTTGGTTCAAAGTATGGGTAGGAATACACATACCATCTAATTAAGAAGCCACCTTTGGACTCTAGGCGCTAGGCGCAATATTTGACGAACGCCTCCGAATTCTGAACCACGGAAACCGCTCGGAAACCACAACGCATACGCACAGAGCGAGGCTATCAACAACTCTTCTTGTCTCTGAATGTGCTTCGATCGCAAATGCCAAATGTCCCTCCAGGTCGAATGCATCATCGTGGGTGAAGAGATGTCTGGCAAGATGATAAGAGTCTTGCACGTGTCCATCACATAGAAGTGGAGGAAAGAGATGTAATTCGGCGCACACCGGCAAATACGAGTTAAGGTGTCTCTGTATGAATGGCGAGCACAAGCCAACGCAACCAGCTACACAAGTGCATTGCGTAAAACAATGTCGAGCTCGGTTTTCGCTGCGTACATGGAGGAAATGGCCCCGACATCGAAGAACGTCCCACCCTAAACGACCAAGCCGGGCAGCCTGACAGGTACTCAAACACGATGCCATTATCAAATAACAACAAAACAAACCTTTTCACCAATTGCATACGCATAGCTTTGCGTATTCGAAGAACTGAGCTACACAGGCATCAGAACATGTCCCAAAACACAACAAAGAAACCCGCGCTCTCACCAGAGGAATAATCGAACAATCAACAACACGAAGATTCTCAGTCCCATACACCTTCAAGTTCGCATCGACAACCGTCGAAGGAACTCCACCTCTACGACCGATACCAGCGGAGATGAAGAACCTTAGGCTAGAGCTGGAGGATGGTATCGTTGGAAATGTAGCAACGGCCTGCGTCTAGCGGGCGACCAGAGATGCAGCAGACCAGGACCACGGCAGTGGCGACTACCGCTCGTGAGTATACGGAGTACACGGAACCTGGTATACAGAGCTTAGAAAAGTAATCCATCGTACACTGGAAGGAAACGTACGCTTAATCCCCGCTCCATCCGAGTACCCTGCTAATCAAATCCTGAAGCGACCGCGACGTCGGGTCGCCGGTACACGTAGAGCTGTCTTCATAGGCCTTTATGAGCGAGAGGTGAGTGCCGTAGGTCTGCGCCCTTCAGACAATATTATCGTTGGGGTATGAAGAATGCGCCGAGTTGTCCTCAAAAGCGCTGTACAGACATGACCAACTTACGAAGCGTCCTGGAGAGCGTTTCGGGGAAGAATTCTGGGAGCTGACCAACGTTTTATGCGTGGCCGCCGTCGTGATGGTGGTAAGAGGCAAACAAGTACACGCCCGATTTGGCTTTGGCTCTTACCATCATCACGGCTGCCCTCTCCATGGATTAGACGCGCCCTACGTCCTGCCTGCGTCCTCGCGTTGTTTCGTATTAATGGTTCCCGACAATGGTCTCCCAGATCCATGGGTCTCTCGACGCTACACGCTCCAATGTCTGGAAAACCTGTTGGAACTCCTTGAACAAAGGCCATACTGCGTCTGATTCTGATTCTGAGACCGTTACGAAAGCATACGGTGCGTTTGACGCTTACCCATGGTACGTTCCAAAATATTTATCATATTCAAGCAAGTTCACTAACGTTTTGTAGACTGCGACCAACCGATGGAACTCCTTCAATATGATGCCGATCCGTTGTATTGTTCGCCGCAAAATCGGTCCAGATGAGGAGCACGGACGTTGGATCCTATTTTCTATTCGTGATCAAGGCGGGCTTATAGGTATCTTCATTTCATCCCTCTCCGACGAGTGCTTACAAGCCGGCGGTACAGACCGCGCTTGTTCTCGATATCAGACACTGTCCTCGAGGAGAAGATACCGGATACCTCGCGTCTTCCTACGCTAGATACACCGCTGTTATTTCATGTCCCTATCCGTTCCACGTCCAAAAAGACTGTTTGCCTCCCCCGCTCCAACGACGAAATTTACACCAACGCGATTGGGACCTTTCCTGTTCAGGTAGGTTCTTTCTCGTCCTCCCCTTTTTCGTCATTATGCCCAATCTTTAGCAGTTTACATGTTCCAAGGCAAAGGACAACAGAGGACCGCCGTGCCCACAACCTTCGGGAGCATGTTCTCGATTGGCATCCATATCTGGACCTTTGAGATTGTAGGCCGCGGACCAGCACTTATCGCCCCCCCCCCAGTCGAGGCGTTCCGGTCAGCAACGCTTGATACGTCGTCGAGGATGCCCTATCAAGCATCCGGCATGTTCGTCATGGTAACTCTCTTCGTTGTCCTTGTCGAATCCGTTGTTCATCCACCACCAGCAAGTGCGCCTATCTACGGCGCGTCACCCATGGCCGAACGCTCTGGTCCCCCGCAGGATGTCACGCGTGCTGGCCACGAAATATTCCATCAACGTTCCTACAATCTACTGTACTGCTCGATGGAATCGCTGTCCTGCGTGTCCTTTTCCTTCTGATACTTTCACATATTACTTATGCTTAATTTTATAAGGTATCTCTCAGATAAACTTCATAAGCATAGTCCATCATCGTCTAGCTACATAATGTCACTAATAGTAGCAGTGAAGGGCAAATCCAATGACCGAGGTATACGACGTTGCTTCTTCAAACGGCGACGATGAGATGCAGAGGCTTTTCACAGATCATTTGAACAGTGTTCGGATTGTTGCTGATGCACGTTCACAGGGGGATTGACCATCGACTAAGGTGCCTACCGGGACGGTCTTACTATCGGTGGCTCATATGTTTGGTCAGTCGACATCCCCGCTTCACCTTAGAGTACACCAACGGTCATACAGGCGGAGACGCCTTGAAGTCTCGTCTCAACACTGAAGCCACTTATTACGCCTCAAACTCACACGACAGATTCATTCTCGAAGCCGAGATACCAACATTCTTTACGGACGATTTCACCTTGCACACGGATAGGCACGGTTGGATAGAGTCTGACTCGGACATCAAAGTCTTTCTCCACCGCCGCATGGACCCGGAGAATGGGCGCATCTGGGAGCGGGGAATAAGCAGAGGATGGTCTTGTGGATGTACGATACTCGCCCTCCACCGTCTTTTCCTTATACACACGCGGTGTCTGCGTATTCGGCAGCTACGCGAGATCGGGTCAGCCTCTACCCACCGCCGACACATTACGACAGCGACTTCTATGGGGTTCAACGCGGTTGAGGACGCACGCCACATCTTTGCGGAGTGTCTGGAA
Organism: Hymenopellis raphanipes; assembly: GCA_003314085.1. Lineage (NCBI taxonomy): Eukaryota > Fungi > Basidiomycota > Agaricomycetes > Agaricales > Physalacriaceae > Hymenopellis > Hymenopellis raphanipes. The sequence continues at coordinate 39,626 of QLPD01000505.1, forward strand.
TCCTTGACGCGTCACGGTTGGAGGTTGTTGGTCTCACCAGGCGGGGACAAAGAACTTAGCCTGGACAATTTTCCAGGAAGCAGAGTCGTTCCCCTCTCTCGGACTCCTATGTGACCTGACACATTATTTCTTAGGGCATATCCCACCTCTGGAGCGATACCTATTACCTACCTCGTGCGTCCTTCACCAATGGAGTTTTGCGGGACCTGGTTTTACGAAATTTACACTCGTCGTGGCATCTGGTGGCCGTGCGCCTTGCTGGTCGCATTTGGGGCAGCGTCATTCACAGCTAATGGCATTACCGCGAGGACACGATGAGGTCAATGGACTGCTCGGTGTCCTTCTGAATCCATCCCCCCCTTCATCTCCAGTATTGTATTTGTACTCTTCATACCAACAGTCCGATACCTTTTCCCGACCGGTGATTTTGCCCTCGATGAGGTTTTCCCCAGTACCCATAACCTATATCGCCTATCTTTTCTTAGCATTGTAGTCTTTAGATCTCGCGGTTCACCGGGGGCTTGCCCTTCACCTAACGGCTTCTCAATAGTAAGATAGTAGCCAAATAACGGAACAGATCCGAAAAAGGTGGCGTTAAATTGCGCGCTGGCTAGGAACAACACATCGGAAGGACGTATAATCCAAGAGCAAAAAGAAAATGCGAACATGATGGCGGGAGCAAGAGTCTGAGCCTAATCGGGCGTGTTATATTTGCCTCCGACCATCATCATGCTGGCCACCTCTTCAAAACTGTCGCGAAGACGCTTCAGAAGCTGGTTACGTCTTGATAATATTTTCGCTGGAGAGCTAATGGGGACAAGTCGGCATGGTCTATCTGCGCTGCATCGCCTAGACACCCGTTGGGGAAATGCGTTCAGCTTTCCTCCGAGACCGTGGCGAAGGCACACGGTGGGTTCGGCGCTTCCCTATGCTACTATGTTCCCAAGTATTGCTACTATTCACTACTTAGGCACCAATGAAGAGTCCTCCAAGTCCCTCAGTAATGCCGACCAGTCTTGTTCGCCCCAAAATCACTCCAGGTCGATAACGTGGACGTTGAAGACTGCTTTACGGTGATCCTAGTCGTCTTGAAGCCGGGATTATAGGTATCTCCATCCTTCATTTCCTCTCCGATGATCGATGAGGGCTTATGAGTATTATAGATAACAAACACTGTCCTTGAGGACATGAGACCGGAAATCTCACATCTTCTCGAGCTAGATGCACCCATGTCATGTCGTGTCCCTACACAGCTGTTCGAAAAGACTAAACCGACTGATTACCTCCCCACTATGCTCCGGACTGACGCGATTGGAACCTTTCTCCTCAGGTAGGTTCCTTTGTCCGCTTTCCTCGCTTTATCTTGTTTAGTTGATATATACTCGCATCATAAGCAAAGGAAGGACGGAAGCCGCGCGCGATCTACCATGGCCGAAACATTATTCTTGACGGGCGTCCAAACCGCATTGTTGAAGTCATCTCACATTCGAAGGACCGTATATCGGTTGCTATGCGCGAGCACTACGCGTTGGGCTTGATTTCGAAGGGTCTACCTGGAGTACCTCGAAATTCTGTGCTTCCTGCCAGTACGTTCCTTTGCTTATTGACAAGACGCTGTTGAGCAAACTCGCGCTGTAATGCTAGAGAGCGATTCAAGGCTCGCTTGTTTCGGATGGCCTTCGTCGAAGGAATAACCCAGGGCCTGGCCTGACTGTAACGCTCGTCGTTACCGCTGGAACTGGTCATCCGCCACTTCGCAGGCACGGTTCTTCGCCTTCGACTCTTATCTGTCCAGACCTTGATAAAACCCTTCTTGATTCGCAGCGTGTTTCCGGACTGTAAGTAGGTATACTATCGGTAATGACAGATAACAAGTTTTCGAAGCAAACGTGGATAGAGTAAACAGACAGTAAGTAGCAGAGCGAGGTAAGAAGAATCGGCGAGGGTGAATTAAATACCAAGAAGGAGATGTGTGAAATGTCCTGGAACGATACGAGGAAAGAGAAATGATGATAAGTAGGCACAGATCGCAACTCGCGAAGCGTAGTGGGCGGCTTTTGTATGTGGTCGGATCCTCCCCGACAACTTGGAAACCATGGAAGGGGCAGAGTCGTCTCGTCTGAACGCGACCACCGTTCCTTCGCCCTCCGCCGCCGCTCCACCCCAGGCTCGTTGTAAGGGCGAATCAAAGCGCCGTCTGCAGAAGTCTCGTCCTCCTCGAACTTGCGCGAGCTACAGCGGTAAGGGTCAATACATCACAGCACAAATACACATATGGAATCACCTTCGATTTCCTTCGTCTCCATTCGGATCCACAGCAACTACCACTCCGTCGCTGGTCACTCGCATGTCTGGCCGTCTGCTAATGCTGTCGATATAGCGTCGAGTTCTCTGTTGGTTAGAGAATGTCGCCGTCCACGAGGGGATGAATGACGTAACTCTAGCAACACGGAGCGCTTCATTGAAGCGCTGCACATCTGGAGGTGCCGTCTCTATCATATAACACGCAACCTTTGAGTAGCCGTAGTAACATGCAATCAGTAAAGGATCATGAACAAAAGGCGCAAGCTCAGCGTGGCGCACAACAAGCGCTGCTCTGGCTGCAGGTGTTGAAAGCATAGATATGACCTCATTCAGCTCCTCCGGTTTCTGCATCTCGCCTACTATCATATCCCACTTCCATCTGTCGGCAGGTCTCATCAGGGTAGAGTATCCCAATTCAAGACAGAGTTTGGAGGGGTTGGGATTCTCTGGAAACAGTTCCGACCAATGCGTTGTGGTATATTTGTGCGCAGAATGATCTGGTGACGAGTCAAGCTTGTTGGCACTTTTGAACAAAGTGGCGATGAGGTAACATACGTAGAAACTCAGGGTCTCCCCTCTGGTCGTAAATAAGGCCCTGGCAACACTCCACGATGGTTTCAAGATCGATATCCTGCGTCGTGTCTCCTGCCACAAGCAGATCGTGTGTGCCTTCGAGGCTGAATATTGGATGGAATGCACTTAGAGCTAGTATGCGACATGCTAACTCGTTCTTCCGAACACCCTGTTCGCGAATTCGCTGGAACATCAACTTGTACGCATCATCTAGAGTGCGAGGCGGGGAATCGAGGATAGCATCGACATCACGTTGGCAGGTAACGTCGCGCTCCAATTCGCGGAGCCGAAGATAGGCCAACAGGAACATGCCGTCTGCCTTATAGACAACCTCCGCTCTGATCTTACTCTTCAGCTCCTCGTCCAACCACGCATGCTTCAGCTTTAGGAGGGCCACATTGACTGCAGCAAGGATGTCCTCATCCGGAGCGCAAATCTTGATGGATGGTTGTTTCTGAATCTCTTCAAAAACCGGTCGTGAGGTGATGAGGACGCGAAACGAGGGACCAAGCTGATGCAGCAGTTCAAGGGTGTTTTGGCATTCATCGAGGGCGTCAATGACAATGTAGATAGGTCGCCCATGAGAGGCTGCTATCTCGGACAGGAAGCCGGGGACTGTGTCGGGGTTGGGGTGGGTTTGAGTCTGACATAGGTCACAAATGGCGGGGAGAAGCTTTGAAGACTTCTTGATGAGCTGCCCAAGCAAGCTGGAGAGAACAGGATGCGGAGTTGTGAAGATATTCGATGAGTATCTGCAAAATACTGAGAGTACGACATCACCCCTGGTCTGGAGATGGTCAATGATAGACGCTCTGCGAGAACAGAAGTCAATACAGAATAGTATGCACCGACAACAATGAACTCACGCCATGACAGATTTTCCGGCGCCAGCTATCATGATTTGTTAGGTATCGACTCATTGAGTAGTCCAACCAACGCACAATCTCCGTAGCACCACAACATTCTTGATGATGCTCTGCCCTCCCGCCATGCGACAAATTTAGGATCGTGTATCAGCCAGGTTCCCGTGTTCTTCAGCTTTTGCTGAAGCAGACCCTCCTGGTCAGCAGTGAAATCGATCCAAGAAATGAAATCGGCTATCGCGAAACAGTACTCAGCTATGAAATCCTATCTGAGTCTCCGTAACGGATACCTAGATTAACCAAGTGCTCACTGATGATGTCCTTGCTGTAGAACATTAGGATTGTATCACAATGAGGTTGAATACTGTAACTTACAGAGTATCCGAGTGAGATGCAATCCGGCTCTTGGTGTGTTTGAGGTCGGACGGGCTTGTACCCAAGTGGCACAAATCAAGAAAAACCTTAAATCGGTTAGGATGCTCCGGGAAGAGCTCCCGCCAATGCTTTGTGATATATTCATGCACGGAATAATCTAATGACCAGCCTGTTAGCATCACTTCTGAAGAGCATAGGCAACAAGATCACGCACGAATAAATGCTAGACAATCATGCCAGGGCATAGACTTAGTATTCTTAGTAACAAGGCCATAGCAACATTGCAGGATAGTTTCGATGTCAGGACGTTGGGTGTCTCCGCCCGCAAGCAGTTCTTGGATGTTGTCAGTGGCCGACAGTACCGAATTCGATGCAATCAAAGCTAGTGCGCAACAAGCCAACTCGTTCTTCCGCTCACCCTGTTCGCAGATTCGCTGGAATGTCAACTTGTACGCATCGTCCAGAGTGCCCGGCAGGGAATCGAGGATAGCATCAACATCACGTGGGCCGATAACGTTGCGCTCCAACTCGCGAAGCTGAAGAGAGGCCAAGAGCAACATGCCATCCGCTTTCTTGACAACCTCCGCTCTAATCTTCCGCTTCAGCTCCTCGTCCAACCAGGGGTACTCAAGCTTTAGTAGGGTTGTATCGACAGCGATAAGGATGTCCTTGTCCGAAGCACGAATTTTGATGGATTGGTGTTTCTGGATCTCTTTGAAGACCGGTCGTGAGGTGACGAGGACACGGAACAAGGGACCAAGCTGCTGGATTGCGCGCAGCAGGTCGATACCGATTTTACATTCATCAAGTGCATCGATGACGATGTATATGGGCTTCGCATGGACCACTGCCGCCTCCGCAAGGAAACGAGGGAGGTCATCGGGCGTTGGGTGAATTCTCTTCCAGTATCGCTCGCAGATGGGGGATGGAACACTTGTAGACCTCTCGATAAGCTGCCGAAGCAGGCCACGGAGGACAGGAAACGGGGTGGTGAATGTGTCCGATGAGTATCTGCAGAAGACTGAGAGTACAATGTTGGATGTTGATTGCAGATGGTCGACAATAAGCGCTCTGCAAGAAAAGAGATCAACGCAGATCCTATACACCATTACGCGAACTCACGCCATGACGGATTTCCCAGCGCCAGCTATAACCCTTCGTAAGTATCGACTGGTACCAGAGGAACAATGGACGCACGATCCCCGTAACACCACAACGTCGTTGATGACTCTTCGTTATCCCGCCATTCGACAAACTCGGGGTGCTGCATCATCCAGGTCCCCGTCCCCGATAATCTTTGCTCCAACAGATCTACGCGATGACCGCTGTAATCGCTTGCGGAAATGAACTCCGCGATCCTTAGGCGGTCCTCGTCTTCTCGACATCTCAGTTCTATCATTACACAGTCAAAAATTCCAGGTCACTCACTGTTTACATGATGATCCATCTCGTCGAGTTTCCCGTCAATGCTGTCCTGCTTCTTGCTACAGAAAATCAGGAATAAATCGCAATAAATTCGGTAAACTCACAACGTATCGTGTTGCATCGCAATCATAATCCGACTCTTCTGGCGCTCGAGGTCAGAGAGCAAAGCTTTGGCCTCCGCCTTGTCGGATGTCCACCAGAGCGCAGCAACCAGCCGCCCCCATAGAGCCTTCCACTTTTTCGCCTTTAGTTTGGGCACCCCGTTCCTCAAAAGAGCCTCGACGTCGCTAAGTGTGTTCTGCAGCGCTTCGTAGAAAGGTTGTGACGAGTTTAGCAGCTGCGCTAACTGTTCTGTCGAACCCGGATCGCCGACGTTCACTAGTTTCTGCAACGCCTCCAACGCTGATTGTAGAGATACAACTTCATCCAGAAGTCGACG
>QLPD01000506.1:0-16100 GCA_003314085.1 Hymenopellis raphanipes
CGCTGCAACGTCTCGCCAATCGCTCTTCAAACACGCTCCGGTCTTTACGTTCCAGGACTACGACGCGGGGCATTGGGTCATGATACAACAGGCAGACAAGGTCAATAAGGATTTGTTGGAATGGCTCCAGAGTTCCGTCCTGTGATGCATAAAACTAGTTTCTGGTTTGATTGAAACGTTCACGTAAAATTAAAGTTGAACTTTTCCGGTTTCACGTGATAGCCGCTTTCTTCGTCTTGACCTTGACCTTCATTCATGTTTAATGTCTGTGGAAGCCCGATATATCGGCATATCCTTTCGTCTCGTAATGGCCACACCAAGTCACCTCTCGGTACCGGACCCGAGATGGCGAATATGTGCTCGAGGCAACACGCTAGCAGTAGATGGAACAACGTACGGTCCGTTTTATAATGCGTTACTCGGCGCGTGAATTTCTGAAGCAGCAATGCATTCGCTACTTATGGAAGACGCTACGATCGGCCCGTGATGTACTTGATCCAAGCTATTCGCCGTTACGCAGACTCAAAGAGCGCGATGGGCGACGGGAAGGTGGGCGGAGCGCACGGCGCTCACAGCTCGTTCTGGAAGTCAGGTCTCTCTTCGTTGAATGCCATCTATCAGAGATAAATACTATACAGTACACTATGAAGTCTTCACGTTCGCTACTGCTAAGCGTCACCTCCCATCACGGGAGAAAGGCTAGGGCTGTAAATGGTGTTCAGATTGATTGGGGTAGATAGGCAAAGGAAATACAGCAGACTCGTCATCAATAATGTTGCATGAGGCAGAAAACTTCAAAATGCCCTCCCGTACTCAATTCGCCGAGACCCCTCATTCTCTGATTGAGGTGTGTGTCGGAAATCCTCCAAGTCGATATACCCCGCACGCGAATGAGGTAAGCTGGCGAACTGCATCGACTCCACCATGGATCGCATGTTTGTGCCCATGTGGGGGAGTGAAGGACGCGTCCATGAGTCGTTTGGGCGTGATTGTCCAGCCATGACGCGCGCGATGATAAGGGTAGGTGCGATACCCTACAAATTAGTCTTGAGAACATGCTCTGCAAGGCGCCAAAAAACCACGCTTACCGTGATACTGCACGACATCACCTGGGGATAGGCATACATGCCCATAAACACCACATCGGAGTAGAACTCGTACGCGTATAGAATGATGAGGCATATATAGATAGCCGAATATAACAAGGCCGATTCAACGAGGATTTCGACAAGTCCACGATACGTCTTGAGGCTGACGTTTACTGAACTGCTGAATCGGACGATGCGAAATATGATAAGGAATGTGGAGAGACTGTTTGTGGCCACGGTCAGGGCGTAATACGCGAGGATCCAGTTGGCCATGTTAATGGTGGTTTCTGTCGCACTGGAAGCCGAGGCAGCAAGGATCATACCAAAACTAACTGTGGAAATAATGAGACGGGCTTAGAGCGAAGGATAAATTGAATAACGCACCCGTCTCGGCGATCAAGAAGAGACTGAGTACCGAGACGACCTTCCAGTTACGCCCATACAGCACCCAGCAGCGCCAGATCTAATTCGCGGTATCAGCGCCGACTCAAAGAGAGGGCCCACTCGCCGGACTTACCAGAACCAAGTCGGCCAAGAAAACGTTCAAACCGCGGAGAACATTGATCGTCAGGCCTCCGGGAACCGGTTCGAAGAGCGCATACAGCAGTTTCGAGTCTAGTGTGGTGCCATGTACGATGAACAGGTTGTTGAGGAACGTCCACTCGAGACCGACGATGACGCTTTCAGAGCACCACAGGAAGGTGATGATGCCGACGAAGACGATGCCTTGTCGGTTGAATCCCTTCTTAACTGTAGAAGGGAACTCAATACGATGTCATGCAGGTGGCGTAGTGATGAAGCCTTACCAGTATAATACAAAGCGACGGCGAAAACACATGTGTGGATAGCATGGCAGAAAATGAAGAGAGTGTCGGTGTAAAGTTGGGTCTGAAAGATGTATCGAGCGTCCGCCTCGGTCAAACCGAATTGCTCGAGAATCGAAGACATGATAGAGTGGAACAAGTGAAGTGCTCTGCACGTTCTTTAAAACGTTCGTCAAAACTTGGGTACAGGTAAATAGTACGACGATAACAGCAATGAACCGTAAGCTGCATTCTAGCTGGGCGTCCATCACAACAGTGATCTCGAAGAAGTCCTAGGGAGTCATTAAGAATCTGATTCGGTGGCCGATGAAATACGCCGAGCCAGTATGAGGTAGGACGCACATCAATCACGCTCGCAGCCTGATGCAACAGTGAGAACAGAAGTGAAGTATACACGGGCGGAGGGAACATTTAGATTGAATAGGACACGAACCGAATATCCGTTGGTCATGAATCCTAATAACCGGTTCTGTGTGAACCGTGTGGTTACAACAAGATATGAATGAATCGAAGACTGCGAAACATATGAACGGGAGCTGATCCGAGTTGACTGCACATAGTCGTATTTTTCCGCTCGGCCTGCTGGAATTGCACGCTGTACTGGTCATTTTCTGCCACAGCAAGATACTCCGCAAGTTCAAACAGGTAGCTTCGTGGTAGACAGCGTTGGTCAACGGCGGACGTCAGCGCACAGCAAGGCTGAAGAGGTCAATTGTCATCACAACATGAAGCTCCTTGTTCATGCAAAGGTCCTTAGATTCCCTCTTGATCGCGGTATATTGTCGAAGTCCCTTTTTGTTATTTTTCGATGTCTGAATGTCCGCCAGTAGGAGAGAGGAAGAACTTAAGGCATTGTTGTTTTGTTGGTCAAGGCAGGCATGAAGCAGGGTCGGCAATTGCCGTGCCGAAGTAACTTGATCTGCACGGTCATAGTCAGAATACTTGCGCGAACCATTTCTATTCCCCTAATACTATCCCAGGTGAGTTTGTAGGAGAATCTTTGTTGGGATGACTTACGACAACTAGCCTCTAGCTTCCTTCATGCTTAATATTGTTCTCGACCACAATGACCCCGTGGCACCCTGCCGAACATCGACGAGAATCTATTGCGTCAACTGGCGCCGCTCTTGCAGAGCAACGAGCAACCTTCCGAAGAACATATTATTGCGGCCTCCATTGCGCGTGAATCTGCCCGTGCTAACCTCAAGAAGATTGACAGTATTGTGCAATCCTTGATGAGAAGGCGGGAGGGCATCGTGCGGGAAAAGGAGGTATATGACTCAATTCTGAGTCCTATTCGCCGTCTCTCAAGCGACGTTCTCGGCGAGATCTTCCTCCTGTGCATGCCCATGTCCGAGGAACCTATCCTATCCTTTGGTACTGCCGCGCCTTGGAACGTGGCTAGCGTATGCCGGGCCTGGTATCACGCCGCCGTGGCATTCTCACCGCTGTGGATCAAGCATGACTTCCATTTCCCCTCCCATGGAATATCTGCTCGTCACTCCTTACGTCGCTTGGCATTCGCCATGAATCTCTCTGCAGGACGCGGTCTGCATGGGCGTATCAGCATCGAGGCGGATAAACATTTCCGCTCAGGGGAGCCATTATTCTCTCCGCTTATGTCGGCTGCGCCACGGTTGGAAAAGCTGACCATCAAGGCTCCGCTGTTGCTTCAGTCTTACGAGTTTAGGCGAATCGCGTCTCTCCTTCACAACGTGAAATCGCTTGACATACGGATAGAGATTTCCCCTCAGCACTATAGGATTCTACCAGATTTCCTCCAAGTCATGTTTCCCCAAGGTGTTCTCAGCAGCCTCGCTATAGACATTGAAAGATTCTGGTCCAACCCAAGCATAAGACTCAGTTGGGACTCCATCCAGCATCTCACCCTCCGTGCGTCAGAGGCCTCCGAGCTGAATCTGCATTACATCAGCCATCATGTCGACCGCGTTGTTGCAATTCTGGGAAGAGTGTCACAGATACAAACCCTTACGGTCGACATCGAATACTTTTCCGACATCGATGCATACCCGATCCGTGAGGTATCTGAGCCGCCCCGCCAGGTGGCTTTGCCCGCGCTGCGCGACTTGAACTGGCGGGTTTCTTTGCCAAAGATATCCCCATCGATCTTCCTGGTGGAATTGGGCGCGGAGATAAAGGCTCTGGTTACACCATGTCTCAAAATTCTCTCCCTTGACATCTGCAGTACAAGCATTGTACAGCGTACTTTGTTCTCGTTAGGACGTTCACAGTGCGCCCTGACCAAGTTATCGCTTGCATTTCCTGTGGGCATCACATCGATCGCACTCGGACTCGCTGGTAACTCGATCCTCAGTGTGCTGCGACATGAAGCATGCCATTCCCTCGAAAGTTTATCCATAATGGGTGTGAGCGATTCCTCACAGGCCGTTGTACATTATGTTGTATCCGAGCTAGTGACATACCGCGATGACGCCGGGCGATTGGATATCTCTTCACCCTCCCGGCCCCTCAGTCTTTCTCTACCTCCCACCTCTGCACCCCATGATGCGCGGAATTTGCTTCCACACCTCCGCACATTCACAATTGACATCTCCGACCTATGCAAAAACAGGCACTCAGTGATTGCAGGGCATATTGAAGACATCGTTGTGAAGATGGCGGTCTCGCGTTACACCGCGAATTGTCTTCAGCGTGCGACGATGAATGTTCCACATTGGTTTAAATTCAGACCGAGCAATGTGGCGGATCTGGAGGCGTTGAAGAGGGATGGATTTGAATTCTATCTCAGTCATGACTAGATAGATCAAGTTCGCGAATGGTTTCCAGTGCGTTGAGGATAATAATGGTTTGCCGGACATGATTGCGAGCGCCAGCGAGCATCCATAGAGTTTGTGAAGCTGGCCGGTCTAGGTGACCAAACATCACGTCGCGTAGGCTGGGCCTAGTTTTCTCGTAAAATGGCGAGCAGGCCCTTCATTTCTCTTTCGTTCTTCCTGGACATCAGTACAGACGCGTATTATGCGTATCTCAATCAGACTATAGCGTTTCAAGCGTGTCCGTAGATGGATGACTCGTGCTGGAACGTTCCCAACTTCCAGCCGCTGAAATTCGACGCGCGGGAATAGTTACATTGCTGTATTATGCATATTTCAATCACATAGCTGCCTTTTAGCTACTTAGAAGGAGAATATGTCCTAGAGCTGCCCAATAAAAACCACGCTCAGTGCGCCACTTCGTGCGAATATTCGATCGCGCCAGTATTGCGTTTCAACGGGACTGTGCGCCCTGTTACTCCGTCCGCTACCACCATGCCTCTCCAGGCCTCTCGTTCAAAGATGGCTTCCAAGCTTACTCACAAGTCAGTACCGCAATGTGCGCATTCCACGTGCAGACTTGAATACGTTTTGAGAACCGTCGACGAGCCCAGGGAGAAATTGCAAGGCTTGATTCGTGGCGGCAGAGCTGCTCTCACTAATTTCATGGCGGCGTAGCCGCTTTCGCTGGCGCTTTCATCCGTGGGCATCCCACAGTTCTATTTTAATTTATTTACACATTAGTATTATATCTGCTGTACAATCCTAACCGCTTTGCTTGAGCATCAGGCGTTTTTCTTCTTTGCACAGCCACAATTACCCATGTCCACTGACCCCTACCATGCCGTGCAGGCGGAAATTCAGACGTCGCTGCAGGCAGCGACACAGCTGCGGGCGTCGTATATGCGCATAAGAAACATGAATTCGATGAGAGGCACGACGGAGGAGTCGGAGGAGCTCGTTTGGGCGCGAAATGAGGTGTGGAACACGTAGTGTTGCGTGGCACAGTGCTCATCGTTGTCTACAGTTCAAAGCCACCTTGGCCGCCCTCGAAGCCGACCTGGAGGACCTCGACGAGAGCGTTAAAGTCGTCGAAACGGCCTCGGACACGCGCCTGTTTGGTGTATCGTTCGAACAGGTCCAGGAGCGCCGCCGCTATGTAGAACGTGTCCGCGGTGAAATTGAGGTAAGCGCGCGGTCTGCTATTTGGATGGCGTTCACGGGAATACAATCGACAGTAGGGTATGCGAGCAGACGTCTCGCCGTCGGGGTCACGGCCTAATTCGCAGATAATGTCGCCACGACCCTCACCGAGAGAGGACGAGCAGAGCACGTGGGCGAGGGAAGAGCAGCAAGTGCGTCGTCTCTGTCTTACAATGGTCAATATGCTCACCTGTATGTACAGATGCTCATGCAACAACAAGATAGGACAAGCAGGCGCATTGTCCGATCTCGCGCAGTCTGGCGTCGATAGCACGCGTTAACGCGTGTGTAGTCACGCCTTCCCTCTTTCCACACCCATCATCAACTCCCTGTCGGACGCGCTCGTGGATCGCTAGGCGACAAACCAGACAAACTCTTTGGACTGCATCCGTTCATCGAATATCCAGGCGCGACTTGGGATGGACCCACCGCCAGCGGTACGCGACTAATCACTGCTCATCTTCGCTGTCTCTAACATCGACCAGTGGTCGTCGCCCCTCCTTCATGGTGTCGCCAGCGCATACCGAGCACCGGTATCAGGCGTTCCAACTCGCTCCGAATGGCATCTCCCAAATCAACTGCGAACCGTACTACTCGGACTAGTCGTCCTGTCCAAGGATCACCCTCCAAGACGACACCATCCATTTCCATTACGACAAAGCCACGTCTCACCACGACACCGTCGACTTCCTTCCGACAGAGCCCCCAATTCGGACACAACAAGACTACTCCTGGCGTCAAGTCGCTGACGCAGAGCCACTTTTACCACTCTCACAAACAGGGTCAAGACCTTGTTCCGCAAGAGAGCTTGACGATGCGCTGACGGGAGGAGATCGTCTCAAGGACATGTGGAGACGATCGTGAGCAGGGTGTCGTGTGCCGCGGTGAAGGTGGAGACGACTGGCGCAGTTCTCGGCGGATACGCTCGAGGGTGCTTGAGCGCCGGGTCACACTCGCGCAGGACGTCCTTACGCGGCCAGCGTGCCGCTTCAACTACTGCCTACTCGACACTACGATTCTCCTCCATCTCCAACATATCCACGGACCCTACCGTGCGCCCACGAGTTAGGCTGCCACCTGGCACCTCGCCTCGACTCGCTAATCATTACTTATATATTTATCCTATTCTACATCTGTTCCGCGGACTCGTAAGTATACCAACATGCGTCGTAGACAATCACTTACGTTTGTACTACCTATCAAAATAAACCGGTTTTTCAAACTCCTGTATGAATTTGTTAGTGCCCCGTGTCGGAAGGTAACAAAACTATTACCTCGTCCAATTCGTTTACGCGCCGAAGAGTCAAGAACCGTTGTCGAAAGAACGCTGTCAAGTCGGTAAGAACTCGTTTCGACAAGAACAAGCTAATTTCTTACCATCTCATGTTAAGCACATTCGCGCTATAATCGAATTCGCGTGAGGAACTTGAAGAGATTTATAAGTAACATGAAAACAACTTACCTCGAAGGCCGTTCAAAGCGGTATCGGAGTGAACGGAACAGTAGCGCTGAAAAGATCGCGGCCAGCGATCACGAATAGAGACGGTGCAAAATCAAGACTTACTACTTCGTCGGCTTCAAAGATCCACCCAAGAGACACGCAGATCCTGACATCGCAAAGCCGAGTAAACGAAAGACGCTGCGATGAACGTGGTCAGTGAGATTGGGCGATGCCCAGCAGAAGAAGACTTACTCGAGAGGCGGACAACTCGACCGTACTCGACTAGACAATGCTGGCGTGTTCGACTCCGAGACGAGTTAGTCAACGACACGCGTACCACTCGCGTCAACGACGAACATCAATACCTGAGAAAGTTTGAGTCCATGATAGAGGCACACATCCGAGAGGGCTCGACGTACCCGCTGTTCAAGACGAAGTCAGTGTTGAAGAAGAGTCAGCCTTGGTCCTTGTCAAAGTCAAGGCTGACAAAGGGTTAGTCAATGGTAAAGGAAAGTCGATGAACATACCGCAGGAAGAAGACAAGGCGGCGGTGACGAACATCTTCGTCAACGGTGGCCGCGGCGCTCATTGAGACTGATGACGAGTGAATCGATGATCAAGCCGGAGAAAGTGACGATGACTTACGGTACGTCTATGAGACGGTGCCCATCAGAGATAGGTGAGGTCGGCGTCTACGCGAGAAAATCAGCATCGACGACAGCGAGGAATAAAACTTACCTCAATGAGGTGTTAGAGTAGCCAAGCAACGACGTGAATGTTGATACTAAAAACAGTCAGTAAGCAAGACCCGTTGAAAGAAATCGGTGTCGACCTACTTGAAAGCGAGAGGGATAGCGATCCCATCCCGAGACGCGGGCGGTGAGGGCAAGCCTGAAGGTGTCGATGGTTTGATAGTGAGGAAGGGCGGCGAAGAATCTAAAGAGACAAGTGGTCAACATCGGTCGGGTCAGATGTAAGGAAAAGATCAACATACCTGAAGCAGCAAAGACCAAGAGTCAAGTCTCCAGCTGAGGTCGCCGTCGACAATCTAGATAGACGTCAACGAAGATCAATAAGGGAAAGGCAAGACTAACCAAAAGTCATGATGGAAAGTTGACAAACTTGATGGTGGTGGAGGCCTAAGGGAAGATGAGTCACTGTAAGAACCAAGGTACTCAAAAAGTTCAACATACCCGTGACCATGAACGGTCGTCGTGGCGGGTGACGCTGGCTACCGCCGCCCCGAAGTTGAACATGTCGAAGTCGTCCAGCGTGACGTTTGGATCTCGTACGAGGCGGCAAGAGCCATAGAACAGTCCTATCCCGACGTCCCGCCATCCTGTTCAACGCGCTCAACAGTCAGTACAGGTTCGGACATGACGGGAGGAAGACACCTACGGGACGATGAGGTCGCGATCCCGACGAGGGCGGCATAACGACGTTGAAGAGACGACCGACAGCGTCGACGTCGTAGTAGTGGTGGGTGGGAGGGACCAGCGAGAGTGGGGGGAAGGAAGAATGGAATGGGTGGACACTTGCTGCTCCTGGGTTATATCCCAAGATATCTCGGGCGAGATCTGGATCTGACGCGATCCATTCGGTTGGTGTTTGAGGGCTATTACGTCGCTGTTTCCAGGCCATCAGTTTGGCTTTGTCAACCGAATTGGCGGAATGTCGGAATTCGCGCCACACGTAAGTTGGTGTTTGGAATGTTGCTCAATAGAAAGTATATGGAGCCGAACAATATGGCGGCGATACGATTAATGCTGGGACACCATCTGGAGAAGGGATTAGCCCGTCGAGACAAGGTATTAATACCAACTCGAACACACCAAGTCGAGTTCAAATCGAAATTTTGTCAACACGGAAAGGTTCCCCAAGTCGAACGTTCGCGAATCCAAATGCTTCGCACAGTTGTAACCCAGGCCACGGTAACTGCACCACGTAAACGAAGAACTCCTAACCAAACGAAACAGAGTTCCACGGCGCGAACTTGATCATGGCGTTAAAATCACCAGACCGCGAGGTCTGCGGATCTCAGTGGATCTAGAAGAAAAGTCTATTGATATTGTGAGCCGTCATCTGCAAAAATGGGGGCACATACCGCTGTTGAATGGAAATCCAATTTGGAGTCCGCGTGCTTTGCAGCGAGTTTTGAATTCTCCTGTGAAGAATGTTGCCCTGAATCAATAAATAAAGCATCCAGAGTAGTGTATCCTCAAGCGCCTTTAACGCCGAGGAGGGATTCCCCAGAAGAACGACGTCCGGATCGAAATGGGATGGGGGATGGAGGCAAGGATGAAAGGCCGCGTCACCCTTCCCAGGCTGACGGCCCCGATGCGATAAGATTGGGTTGGAAAGGCACACCAGCGCCTCGTCATAGATAGCACAAGTCGAACTGATGGGGCGGAACGAGTACATAGTTGAACGAGACGCGTTTTGACGCGTTTCCAGCCCTTAGCACCGTCGGGATTGCGGATTGAGCAGCAGTAGACAGAATTCCGATTCGACGGCGCACAAGGTCGAAGGAGTCGGGTATGTAAAATTGATTGAAAAAAGAAAGCGAGCATGACTTGGTGGTGGTGCAAGTCCAAGTTAACTTGATCACTCGGCGTTTCCCGAGTCGTGACTTGCACTCTCACCACCACGCGATTCCGAGCCTCAACAATATCGCCGCTCGTCAATCTTCTTTGCACCGCCCGCGGAACATGCGGACATCTTTGAGGTGAGTAAATAACGCGAACATCCAGGTAAGCTTTCTATACAAACCATATGTAAACGTCTTCGGCTCACCGTGGTTTAGCCTTTTGAACTCGACGGGCTTAAAACTCGGTGTTGAACGTAACCAGGTGAGCCGCGTGTTACGGTACGTGTAGATCTTCTTCACGGACAGGTTCAGGAACTGATTAAGAAAGTTCTATTCTGGCTGCCACGGGACAAAGAGGTACTTCACGACTCCGTACTCTATCCCCCTGGCATTAGGGTCCAGCCTTCCAACTTCTAAGCTGGACAACTCAGATCGATCTTGCGCTATTTACGACCGCCGCCACGGAATCTTATGCCACCGCCGACACACCTTCACGTTCGTCTACTCCGTCTCTCGACTAGACCTCGCCGCCGACAACGATCTCACTCGCCGACTCCACCGCGACGTCAACGCCGTGTTCTTCTACACACTTTACTCCTACCAGCCTGGCGGAACTACTGTGAATACAGATTTTGTGCTACGCTACGCTAATCTACACCTGTTTAACGGACTTGTTAGTATACCAATTCAGCGTTATACAAAAGACCTTACATTCGTACTGTACATCGAAATAAAGCGGTTTCTTTCGCTTCTGTTTGAACAAACTGTTAGTACCCCGCATAAGTCGTAGGAAATGGCTTACCTTTCAACTCAAGTCAGTCGACGGTCCGAGAAAGGAGAACAACACACACACACTAGTCGAGTCTGCGACAACCACAGAGACCTAGTAAAGTTTCAGTCCGTAACGAAGGTACACAACTGAAAGGACGCGACGTACCCGCCGGTCGAGTTGAAGCCAGTGTTGAAGATCTTCCTTCCGAGGGCTTCGTCATTGTCAAAGTCGAGTCTGACGAAGGGTGAATCAATGTTGAAGGACATGGGACAACTGAAAAGAACATACCGGAGGATCAAGTCATCGTCAACGGTGACCTTGGTTGTCGTGTTCATGAGGATGACAACTCAAAGACATGAAGATGGCGAAGACTTACCTCACATGGATGACAGCATGGCCAAGCGAGGCCGAAGTCTGCCCAAAGGAGTCAGCGTCGGTGAAGAAACACGACGGCAAAGAAGAGAGGCTGACCTCAGCGCGATGGTAGAGTAGACAAGTCTCAGTGTTGAAGGTCAATGCTGAATCGAAGTAGTTAGTAATCGATAACACGATGAAGAGCTGGGTGGAACATATTCGATGGTGAGAGGTGTAGCGACCGCGGGCTGAGAGACGTGGTCGGCGTCGAGGTCTAAAGGCAAGTCGTCAACATCGGTGAAGCCCAAGAGAATGAAGAGATCAACATACCCTCAACAAATCAACGAGTAAGAGTCTAGTCGTCGAGCAGTGCCAACGTCGTCAAAACAAGTCAACCTAACTCTGAGTCAACGAAGCCCAATGAAAGCAAGGCAAGACTAACCAAAAGTAAGTCTTGAAGGAAAGTCGAGGTAGGTCTAAGGGAAGGTGAGTCATTGCATGGACCAAGGTATTCGAGAAAGTCCAACATACCGTGACCGTGAACGGTCGTCGTGGCGGGTGACGCTGGCTACCGCCGCCCCGACTTGAAGCCCATTGCAAGTCGAACATGTTGAAGTCGTCTGGCGTGATGACTGGATCCCGTAGGAGGAGGAAAGAGCCATAAAACAGTCCAATCCCGACGTCCCGACATCCTGTTCAACGCCCCAAACGACGAGGCCAAGTTCGGACATGACGGCAGGAAGACCTACCAAGCGAACATGATGACGAGCTGGCGATCCCGACGGCGGCGGCATTACGACGACAAAGAGACGAACGAAAGCGTCGACATCGTGGTCGTAGTGAGTGGTAGAGGCAAGTAGGAGTGGTGGGGGGAAGGGAAGAATGGCATGGGGGATATAACCCACTGGGACCGGCCAGGTGTCCCGCGTAAGATCCAGATCTGACGGAATCCATTCAGTTGGGATTCGAGGGTAATGACGTCGCCGTCGTCAGGCTATCTGTTTGACTTTGCTAACCGAATTTGGGGAATGTTGGAATTCGCGCCACATGTGAGTTGGTGTTTGAAATGTTGGTGAAATAAAAGCCTAAAGAGCCGAACGAGGTGGCGGAGAAGTCGAGGAATGTTGCATGGATATCTGAGAGAAGTTTAAGTTCGTCGAGGCGAGGTATCAGTATTAAGACCAACGTACCAGTCGAGTCCAAGTCGAGATCTCGTCAACACGAAAAGGTCTCCAAGTCGAACGTTCTCAGATTCAGAGGCTTGACACTGTCGTAATCCAGGGCATGGTAACATCGCCACGTAAACGAAGAATCTGCGAAGAACACATAACCAAATGAAAGAGGCTCCCGAGGCGCGAACTACAAAATGGCGTTCTAATCACCAGACCGCGAGGTCCGCGGATCCATACAGTCATGAATAAAGCCTATTCAAAAGCGTCAGCGCTGCCGATAAGCAGAACGGGGGCACGTCCCTATTTTGTTGAATGAAAATCCTATGCTCAGGTCCATGCAGACCAGAATCCAGAGCCCAGCGTATTCTGCGCGAGTTACGCCGTGAGTAAACGAATTCTAAAGTGTGTATTAATGAGCGATTATCGCCGTCGAGCAATTCCAAAGACAGCTGACGTCCAGATTAAAACGGGATGAGGGATGGAGGTAAGGATGAAAGGCCGCGTCACCCTTCCCAGGCTGTCGGTCCCGACGCGATAAGATTGCCTTCAAGAGGCACCCGTAGTGCTCGTCATAGATTATAGAAGTCGAAATTGACGGCAGCGGAAAGTAAAGTCAAGGTACAAAGTGGAATAAGACGCGTTTAGCGCGTTGTCGCGCCCCTACGACCGTCGGGATCTCTTAAGCGAGTCTTGAGTAGTGAGTTCCGAGCCATCAGAGGCGCACGCAAGTAGAGAGAAGGTCGGAATTTATTTGACTCCAGAAACCAGGTCGGCGTGGTGAGAGTACAAGTCCAAGTGCACTCGATCACTCGGCATTGTCCGAATGGGGACTTGTGCTCTTACCACGACCTCAAACGCGTCGCTCCGACACTCCGCGAGGACGACGACGTCTGGACCCTCTGCGCCGACCGCGGATTATGCGGAGGACTTATGGCGGCTTAGAATAACGTTGCCCTTGTGGTAATTTATCGGAACATAAAGGTAAGCTTTTATTGAAACGATGCATAATGGTTTTCGGCTCACCGTGGATAAGGTTTTTCTTTACTTCTTGTGGCGACGTTTCAAGAATGCTGCTGGACACGTAACCCTTGTACTGCGTGCTATGGTGAGCGCGGATCCTATTTTAATCTTGAACGTTACTGACCATGTTTCCAGGAACGTGTTACGACTTTGTCGACGGACTTGGGGCGTAGGCATAAAGTGTTAGGGACGTCGAGGATGTTTATGGCGACGGTGACACGTCGTCTAGGTCAGCTTGCTAGGTATGGTCTTTCCAAGTCCAACTCATTCATTCTAACAAAAGGCTAAAGATCGTGTTCCTTGGAAACAGTATACACTACCACGGATTTATCGACATATTCAATCTTATTCTATCTCTATTCTACCTATTCTCTGCGCGTACGGCGATAAGAATCGCGCCATTGTATGACCGACTCGACATCAACAATCTCCACCCGACTTCAACTTCCCCGCCGACACCTACTGTAGGAGGCTACAAGAAAACGAGGTACACGGCGAACTCTGCGCGATGTGGTTACTGCAAGTCTTAAAGTTACCGCGGTACGTACCTGATCTGCTGGCCATGAAGTGTGGCGAATCCGGATTCCGTGATGGCCTGGTTCCAGGCGAAAGCCTCGCTTGGTGATGTTCTTGTTTAGTCTTCGATGGCGGGTGTACGGTCCTCATCATTGCGGGGACTTCAGGTCGCCCTGACCTCCCCATTAGGTCAAAGGAAGAGACCGTAATAAAGACGGTACGTACATCTTTTATTCAGTGCGAATATCCGGCTCATGGAAACAGGCCAGATCTGGATCTTAATCGAGTGGTTCTCCTCGGTTCCTTTGCCTCGCTTGTTCCCGTGGGTATCTTACCCATTGGAGGGCGTGCTCGATGTCGACTGCAAGAGTCGACTTGACGGGCGGTGAGTGGGATAGTTGAGTCGGCACTAGTTGAGTCGGCCAGGAGACGGCCGTGTGCAGTCGCGCGCGAGCCCTGGCCGAACTCCTGCAGAATTTCCGAAAGAGTCATGTTCAAAAGTTGAACATGGCGGAAAAAGGTAACGTACTTGCGTCGCTTGTTCAGGAAACTTTCCGCGCCATTGATGTTGAGTAAATGCAGATCTGCATCGCCATGGAATCCAAATCGGAGGACTTGCTGGTCGCATTTGAAGTGTGGCGTCGACGCGAGGATTAACTAGACTTCGGCATGAACACCCTCGTCATTTAACGGACGATGGACATACCATGAGGCACGTCCGCGGCGTGAGGATTCGGATTTGTCTATGGGAGCCTTGGTTCCGTTGTTAGGACACTAATGAATGAGGAGTATAAACAGTGAGTACGTGCCTCTTCTTTTTTTTTTTTCTGATTTCCGGCTCATGGAAACGAACTAGATCTGGATCTTACTCAAAGGCTACTCCTCGCTGGCTTCGTCACCTGCCGCCGCCCTCTTCCCGTGTGGTATACTGTCCGCTCGACGCCGACTGCAAAACAACCTGAATAGCGGCGAGCCGGGACAGTCGAGTTGGTGAGGATATCCTCTTGCGCAGTGCTTCTGGGTCCCGAGTGAACCGCCGGGCCAAAACAGCGCAGAATTTCCTAAACGGAATGTTCAACTTTTGAAAATGATGAAAGAAGGTAACGTACTTTCGTTGCTTGTTCGGGAATATTTCCCCGCGATTAACGTTACAAATAGATCCGCATTGAGGAGTCCGAATGGGGAGACCTGGTTGGTTGAATTCGAAGTGTGGCGTCGCTACGGGTGGTGGTGTTGATGTCTGTACGCTGTGTTGGGCGGCACGATAAAAACGGAGAGCGACGTCAAATAGAGGTCCTGGTAAGTCGTTTCCCTCTGCGCTTGTTTTTGATTATTTCCTAGTTGGTATGTTGAGATTTCGAAGCTGTTTCAAAAGGTGACGTACCATGCGCTTAACCGAGACCGCGGATTTCGCGACCAACTCCTTCAGATCCAGATCTACATCAATGTCCAAATGGAGCGAACTTGCCGACGGATGGTTGGAGCTTCTTATGTGGCGCCGTTTCCTGGAAGTGATAGTTGTTCCTATGGATCGTTGAGCGCTGATTTGGGGTGAATAACGAAGAGTTCAACATTTTCCTCAATCATTCGCTTTGTCGCTGCGCTCGCGGGGGAAACTCTGTAGTCCGATGTAAGTCCAAGGAGTGCGATTCGCACGAGTGATGAAGACGAGACAAGTGGGAGTAGTCGCACTCGCGTCGCGATATTGTAGCCTTCTTCGCTTCAAGTGCCTGCCTGGGATGTTCAGCTTTGAAAGTTGAACCTTTATTGAATGGTGACGTACCCCTTGGAATTGACCGTTCGATTTGCGCAGATCTGGATCTCCATCAAGCTCGGATGGGGTCGCGTTGCTTTGACGTGTTCAGCGCGGGTCACGACCCCGTTTCTTGAACAAAATCTGGAACGAATGAAATGATGGACTCGAAATGGAGGTAAGTTTTACCTTTGAGACGATGGATATTCCTCAAACTGCTCTCAGAATTGTTAGAACAGAGTGACATGGAAGTCAAAATGATACGAACCTTGAGCCCTCGGCTGGCGCCGCTACGACATTAGAATTTAAAGCGCAATCTTCTTCATTGTATGTCAAAGCTGACTGTGTCGGGTGGCCTCAAACTAAACAAGATCTCTTCAGAATGGAGCGGAATTCAGACCGGGAGGAATACAAACCTCGAGGCCCGGGGAGCACGACCGAAACTTCTTGAAGACGGAAACCCTCCGGCATCGTTGCGTGCGCCAAGATGCATCAAGTCCGCCGACTCCAGTTCTGGACGAATTGAGACGATACGGCATTCAAAGAAAAGGTAAAACCTGCCTTTCTCAAGTCGA
>QLPD01000507.1:0-13994 GCA_003314085.1 Hymenopellis raphanipes
CTTGGTCTACAGTCTGACGGTCACACGTTTCGGATACTTTCTGCTAACTTTACAGTACGTTCTACACAACAGAGGTGCGAACCCTCTACAACTAGCGGACCGATGGAGCTAACTTTGTTAGCTGCCGGAGGTTATCCCAAACGCTCCACCAAAAAAAAAAAATAAAAAAAAATGTGCGCGCTCGCCTTCTTGCAACTCGTCAATCAAGCTATCCGTGTCAATCAAGTCGGAAAAGGGGCACCCGACGTGTGGGCGCGAGCTCAAAGCAATATTCACCAACGCCAAGAAGAGGAATCCGTTGGGACGTTTGCTGTCAGTAATGGCGGGAAGGATGAAGCCAAAATGGGCCTGATCGAGCCATCTTAATGCCGGTTCGGCATGCCTTGTGACTCTTTGTCTTCTACCATCGTGCTAGTCTATTCACCATGCCTGCAACCGCCGCTACTTCATGTCAACCAGTCACGTACAGACCCGAGAGGACTGTGAAGACACGCCGAAAACGAAGGAAAGTCACTCCTCAGTCCAAGGAAGAATCACCAACTGTTGCACATGGAAACACCAAGGGGCTTCCTACATTTCCAGTAGAGCTTCACTTGGAGATCCTTTCATATCTCCCCTCAGTGCCAATTCCTTGTCCTACGTCAGGGATCCTCCCTCCGGAATATCGGGACAGATTCGACGCGATGTACGCGCTGTCTCAAACCTGTAGCGCGTTATACCACGTCTACCATCCCTTGCTATGGAAGAGCTTGGAGGTATGCGCAACCCGCCGCCGGCCGGGCGCAGCGCGGGCCATGGCTGAGAGGCTGGCAACTGAGCTCGTCTTCCAAGCTGAAGTTGTAACTATACGTGCACCGCACCTGGCCGAGTTCGTTCAGTAAGTTCTATTTTCTCTCCACGGCGTAACTTATCGAATTGATTACCCCCATGCAGAGTATTCAACGTCGCGTTGACCTCGTTTTCCTCTCCGACCGTGTACAAAGAATTTGTGCGCTGTCTTGAATGCCTACCAAACCTGCACACTCTTCAAATCATCTCGTTCCCTGGGAATTCAGAAAGCAAAAAGCGCAAGGATAGGAGTATGCAAAGTCTACATTGTGCTTTTGCGCGCACAGCCCTGCCGTCCATAGAGACTTTAACGCTGCCATATGAACTTCTCGCACCCATGCGAGTGGAGGAAACGTTTCCCAACGTGCGCCACTTATCTATACTCGATTGGGCCTGGGACGACTACGGCATGTCGCCACGTACTATGGAGTCACAAAGCAAGATACTTCCACTGATTCCTCGATCAATCTACTCCATACGCGGGGAACCCGCATTGTCCGAGTGGTTGCACCAGCCTAACGAACGGAAATCTATTTACAAATGTGAGTTCGCCTTGCTATTTCTTTCCCATTGGGTAGGGCTTATAAAACCGATGGCCATGTAGCCTTCGTTGAACGATTCCCTCACTTGCGTATAACGCCACAACTCAGTTTTCGATATGCTCATCTTGAATCTCATTCGAGTGGCGCTTATCTCAAGCTTCTCCGTGCGTCTCTGCGCAGCTGGACGCATAGGTGTCCAGAGCTTCATACTTTCCAGTTGGTGGAGTCAAGTGGTGTTGTGAACAAGGTCAGCGTGGACACGCTCGTGAATATCGCAAAGGAAGTGCTGTTGAATCATCTCAAGGCACACGAGAATATCATTGAGGGGAGGATTAATATTTGGCATCGCCATCCGCCGCCATTATACCCACATCGAGTTGTTGTAGTCCGACGTCCTAGTCCGGATTGAGGAAATGGAAAACCTTTCCGGCAGATGCTGGCAATGTTACTCCGGCTGTTTTTGTGGGACTATTTCGCTGCACTGTAGGCCATGTACATACGACAATATAGCAGTTTACAGTCAACAGTTACAAAAAGTCCTTCAGCTGTCCTGCCAAAGGAAAATTAGCACAGGCCAAGGAGGCAGTAGAGGTGCTAACCAAAGCAAAGCTTAAATTCCCCAACTCAATCTTCAGAATCGTGAAGCACCCATTGAGATGGGCGTGAGAGCTCGAGTTGGTCTCAAAGTGTCTGGTAATATCCTGTCGGTAAGCGCAATGCCCAGACTAGAAGCAACATGGGAATCGTACGCATAGGCAGTAGCCGTAACTCCAAATGCACCATGTAGTCAATTGAGCAAGTAGACGCTGTTGAATACTCACCCCGATCCATGCAGCTCTACATACGCATACGACGAATCATCAAACCATTGCAAGCCCAGACGGAAGTCGGAATAGAAGACGTTGTTCGACCCCAGCAATCCGAGTTCACCACCGAGGCCGGGCAGAACGCTGGCTACGAGCTGTCCGTTCCGCGTCAACCAAGTTGGAAAATGCGCACCCGACGTGTGGGCGCGAGCTCAAAGCAATATTCAACGACGCCAAGAAGAGGAATCGTTTGCTGTCAGTAATGGCGGGAGGAAGCCAAAAATGGGCCTGATCGAATGCGACGATTCCATATCAAGATTGAGCGCCGCTGTACACGATCGGCGAGATCGAAGCCGAACGCTCTTTTTCTACCATCATCTCGACGTGTGCATGGTTCATCCAAAAGACCACCATGAACTCTTCATCTCACTATAACGACGTGTTCTCACTCCAATCCGAGCCATTCACTGCGTCCGACGCTGTCCCCCTGGTTCCAGACACGCAGACCTCACAGCTCCCCGCACCAATGTCTCCCTGGAATCCAAATCGCTCACAGGACATCACGGGCTGGATGGACATGACCTCGAAGATTCAAAAGGGAGGGGGGGTGCGTAAAGAGAAAAAGAAGAAGCCTCGCGCTGGGAGTGCTGCTTTCCGCGTGCCGGGATATGGGCGTCCGCCGCCGCCGCGTCGTATAAATGCTCCCTCGTCGTCGGTTCACAACAAAATAGTCTCGTCTCCGAAGCCAGTTTCATCCTCTCCAGTGCCATCAGGAGACCATCATACAGCAGCAGCGCCTGCGTTGACTTTTGAAAACTCATCCACTCCTACCTTGTTCTCCTTCTCGGATGACCTTCCTAACGACGAGATTGCATACCCCAACTTCGACACTGTTGATCCATGCTTCCTCACTTGTACCCAACGAATCGTTCCTTGAGCGCGCTGTGTCATCCAGTTACTTTATCGGCTGAAGCAAACTGCTCTAATTAGCGGGGAATTGTGTCTCGATGTGTAGGTCGTGCTATGGTTATAATCGATTGAAGCTAAGCATTGTCCAGACATAGAATAGTAGAATGAGGCCTACAACCAGGAATGGCACCTGTATCCATAATCTGTAACATATTTCATCAGGAGCCTGTTCTCTCTTTCAGTCAACATCCTTCATGGTTATACCGCATTCCACTTTCAATGAGCGACAGATAACCTTCCAACGTTCGTCACTCTTGAAGTATAACCAACGCGGGACGCGTATCCTTTCCAATCGAACCTGGCTCGGGTACGAGGCTTCCTGGAGGGATGTGGGCTGTATTCCGACGTCCATGGCGTTGGCAGTCGGGGTATGACTGTCCGACGAAATGAAATGCCCCGCGCCTAGACACCGAGTCTCAAGCATGTCGTAAATGACGGACATGTTTTGAGCCAAGGAGTCACTACAGTCATTGTCGCTCATGTCCAAAACGCGAAGGCGAGGTAGTCGCGAAAACGTCGTGAGCCCAGAAATGAACTCGGGCGTAAGGCTACTCTTGGAAATGCGGAAGTTTTCGACATGCGGGGTCTGCAACAAGAATGGGAGGATATCCTGCATAACGTCGGAATGCTGACGCCTGCTACAGGAGATATGGAGTTTGGTCAACTTTTCTGCTTGGTTGGGGTTCAAGATAGGAAAATGGAGTCCCTTATCCGAAACGCTATAAAAGCCAAAGCTGAGGTCACAGAGAGAAGGCATATCCACATTTGAGAACAACTTGTCTAACGCCGCCTCCGCCTCCGCCTCCCCCGCGGACATGCCAGTCTCTGTGACCGAAAGACGAAGAAGTCTAGGAAGGGAGACCTTGATGTCTTCTGACGGCGCTAGCCATGTGTCCACATCAAGGCTTACTAAATTCGACATCGTCTGAAGCAGTTCAAATGCGCCGTCAATGATAGGAAAATCGTTGAGATGGGTGAGCAAATTCAAGGGCAAGGAGACGCGGCTGAAAAGCGATGGGTCTAGGGAGTCTGCATCTAATGAGCGAAGGGCCGGGGCGTTCGTTGGGTTGAATATGTCCAGAATGATATCGAAATCATCGTCGTTGTGAATGACTTGGACGAGGTGCTCCAAACGAGAGAACACGTTGCCCGAAAACCATGAATCCAACGATTGTAAGGATGCGTTTGTCGAGAAATACTTCCAGCGAGGAATGGAAGCCTCAAGAATGGGAATGACTGAGTGGTCTTCTACATCGTCGGAGAAAGAGAAGATGAAGACGGACAAGGGCAAGCCTTTAGAGCGCTCAATGAATAGTGCCATCTTGAATGCTAGCTGGCGTGGAGTGATATCGTCTGGGAACGCGTCAACACGAATATGGATGTACGTCCACAAGTGCGGCAACGCGAGTGCGAGGTGCCGCCAACGACGACACACACTTGCTAATGTCCAAGGTGCTAAAGAGGGATCGATTGACTGAAACGAGGACACAGCACCCCGGTGAGAGGCCTCCCACTGTGTCCACACGCAATTCGAAAATATCTCGCCCACGAGTTCGTTGGGAAGGGAGCGCATGGGGTGTAGAAGGGATTTCGCGTCCGCGAGATCAGATTCTGCTCGGGCACGCGCGCGCACGAGAAGGTCCACGAGCTCCTTCGCCTTGGCGATTTTTTGGTCCAGATCGTGGATAATGTCGGGCGACCTTTCCACAACGAGGCGGAAGTCGGCTAATTCGGCCTCGAGTGGGGGATCATTGCGGCGAAGGAGCTCTTCCACACGTGCAGTTCGCTTTATAGTGAGATCGTCGGGTTGAAGGGAGAGAAATGGGCAGGTAGGGCATGGCGCCCCGTTTGCCAAAGGAGTACTCATTTCGAACTGAGAGATACAGAATAATCAGTCAGTAAAGATAGGAAGCGACGAATATACTTACACTAGGTGTGAAATTCGCTTCAAAAAAGTCTCGCACGAAGAGAAAGTACTAAGTACTGACGCTAGAAGTAAAGTGAGCTTCCGTTTTAATCAAACCAGGAGGAATTTTTCTACTTGTCTAGAAAGATTTGTATCGTCAAGTAGGATGGACGATGACAGATCCGGGGCGAGTGTACGGCGTATTCTGTAGGGCAGCAGTGCGACAGTCGACCGTGTGGGTAAGCTGTAGCAAAGGAGAAGGTGTCACGTTCGCGTCTTGTCACCAGTCATGTGCTACATGTGACATCTCCTGATTCTCCTCCTTTCTCCCATCATCTTCGGCGACGAACATGCCAACCAAGGCGGAGAACGATCTCAAGGCTGAGTGGCTTCTAAACAACGTTGGCAATGTAAGATAACTGGACTAATACAGGCGCATATATTCACACTTTTGTAGCTCTGCAACGCCTGCCACACCGATGGCTTGGGCTGCCGGAAGCAAGCCAAAGCAATCGCCTATGTCCAGTGCAGGGATAAGAAGAGGGAGTGATCACGAATGTCAGAATGGCACAAGTTCAAGGAGAACCACATCCATGGCACATCGACGACGAAGACTTCCTCGGTAAATCAAACAACTCGTATCATCATTCTCCCGCCAAGCCCAACACGGCAGTCAAGCCTCCAGTGGGTTCATGTCATCGTATTCCAGTAGACGAATTGTTCAGAACGTATAGCTCGTCTGGACTCAAAATATGATGCCAGCAACCACGCAACCTCCGCCTGTTTTTCCTGGTTGGGCTAATGACCAGTAGTAGGCTCATGCCAAGAACCCGAATACCGCCCCGACACCCCCCTTGACATCGCCTTCTTTCATTCTTGGCTCAGAGCAAGACGAAAAGCCGGATATCGTTCCCAAGCCGGCGGCTCAGCTGCTTCCTATTCCACAACCTCCCCGTCAACGTTCTTCGCTCGGAACACCGCCTCAAGACATTGTTCGCCGTCTAGAGGATCAACTTCGCACACTCAAACGAGACCTGTACGAACTCTCTTGTATGGAATTTCTTGCGGCTTAGGCTACCTTCGTCAAACTCATCCCATTTTCAGCTGCCAAAGAACGATTGGAGATCGAACTTCGTAAAACGCGTCTTGATGAATTCCTCCATATCAGCGCAAACCGTATCAGGTTCCAGGGAACGGTTACTCGCTTTTTTTCCCGCCAGCTGTCGGCAGTCGATTTCAAGACTGAAATGCAAGAATTTCAACAAACGCTTGAGGCGCGACACCTGGATCAGTTTCCGACTGATTTTGAGGACGGAGCAGACCTGCTTGACAACTATCGTGATTCTGGACGATCTGGTGGTGATTTCTTGGATTCCCGCGAGGCGAAGAAACTACGAACTGAATGATGCTTCTCTCTCTTTTACCTCTTCCCGCTTTGGCGTGATCGCTTCTGTAATATTCGACAACATGCGCGTTTGTACTCTAAACGATTCGTAACAAGGAATACTCATTGTTTTGCATTTCCATGGCTTGTGGTTGTTGTCAGTGCTAGGCTTTACTCAATTGTTTAAGCTTTATTATATTGGTTCTTCATACTTAGGATTGAACATTCAACAGCCAGACGATTACTGCAATTCCGTGTTCCATCATTCTTGTCAGCTCTGACCGGACCACCGCTGTGCTTATCTTTTTTTTGGGTTCAGAGGCTCAGCGCTCAGCTACGACGTGAGTAGGACTAACACCATCCGCATTCAATAACCACCCTGCCGCCACGCTGATTTTCTTTACTGAGCATGCCCAAAATGATCAAGTGTACACGCAAAGTCAGTTCTTAAGGCCTAGGACGCGTAATGGCGACGTCTGGGAGC
This sequence comes from Hymenopellis raphanipes, assembly GCA_003314085.1. Lineage (NCBI taxonomy): Eukaryota > Fungi > Basidiomycota > Agaricomycetes > Agaricales > Physalacriaceae > Hymenopellis > Hymenopellis raphanipes. The sequence goes on from QLPD01000507.1 coordinate 6,920, forward strand.
TTCAACGACACCACCCATCGCTCGTGTATTATTCTTACCTGGGTCGCAGCAGCAAGAAGCGGTGAAGTTCTTAGCTACACTCTTGTAGGTCTTAGCTATTCACACGCATACTCAATGTTTCTAGCTTGGAGTCATGTAAAGAATGCTATGTCATATTTCGAAGAATAAGTGGGGTTCGTATAGTATCGTTAAACGTTGACACGGCGATATGTGCGTATCTGATCTCTCAGGCGCTGAACCTGGCCCGGCGTGAACTGATCCATGCAAGAATCGTACGAGTAGTCCATATAGTTGTCTATAAGAATTTGCATCAGACACCATCGTCGACGTTTAAAAAATGCTCACGGATCGGGTCAACGCCAGGACTGGGGCAGGTATCCCTGCCAGTGGGACATCCTTGTGCTAGTGGTCGGTCAGTGAATTTCTCAAAGATTGGAGTCACGGCAAGACATACCAGGCGAAGCCTCGGCAGGCGTATCAGCAACCATGTCGCCTTGACCGTCACAACCGTCCTGGAAGGTGTGGTACAGACCAACCTATCAACCATTTCGTTGTAATGCGCGCAAAGGAGAGAGAAGACCATACCCAGTGCCCAACCTCGTGTGTGGCAGTCTTTCCTTGGTTGTAGTTTGTCGTCGTACCCCCCGGCAGGCTGGAATAGAGGATTACGACACCGTCGTCTTTAGGGTTTTTCTCGTAGTCGGCAGGAAAGGTGGAGTAGCCCAATAACCCCTGGTTATTTTTGGACTTGAAGCCGACGGTGTAGATGTTCAACGCTGATGCCCCTCCTTTGCGGAGCTGCGTCTTCATGTCAGTCTGCGCGGGGCTGCTAGACGAGTCAGACTCGGAGTAAAAAAGTGCAAGGACGCTTACGAATCAGGGCCTGCATAAGAGAACCAATACCCATTCTTGACATACTTGAACTGGCGCAACGTGAAAGTCAGACCGCTGTTCTGGAAATTGTCGTTCAAAACATCCATTTGGGCGGAGATCTGTTCGGGCCTATCAAAGTAACAGTGAGCACATTCGGAGCGACGTTCAAGATACACCTACGGAATGTAACCGCGGTCCCTGGTCTTGCCGGCGTAGATGACATGAAAGAATACATCGATGACCGCTGATTTAGAAGAATCGGTTTCGTTGCTCTCGGCCTTGTTCAACCTGAAATGATCCTCGTAGGCGTTCTTCTGCTCGAAAGTGACCTCAGAGCCACAACGACTAGTATTCACAGAATATAGATCAGTTAAACGAAGTAGTCGCGAAGTGACAACATACGTGCTCTGCCCTACAACGTCGACAGATCGTGTCAGGCTAGTACTGGGAGGGAACGGCGGCCTAGCGAAGACAGACGTGCTGGCGAGGACGGCAAGGGCGAGAGCCGCAAGCATAATGCGCGTTAAGGAGCGTGATAAACGAATGTGGGGGATAGAGACTGGAGACTAGGTGGGAGATGATGGGAGATGGGAGAAAGGTCCTACGAGGCCCATGCGCCTTTTATACGTTCGTTCCTCGGAGAACGAACGCGTCCTTTGAATCACATGCCAATGGATCGTCGAGGAACTGTTTTGTTTTCAACGCCGAACTTGGAAAAAAAGGATTTCGACTGCAGCAAGCCGACCCAGAAGCATCCTGATGCATCCGCCACGCAAATTCAGAGAGAACAGCCTAAAAATGAGGCAGAAAAGCGGTGACAAAGAGCGTTGAAGCTTGAAAATCTATCCTTTTTTGGTTGACCGCTTTGCTTCGCGTCTTCTCATGACGTCGAGACGATGAAAACTAAATTTGGCTTGAATTTGGCACGCGTCTGCAAAGTTGAAGTCAAATATGAACAAGATTTAAACGCATACTAGGCCACAGTCATGATTGAACAAGTCCATTCCAAAGCAAAGCAAGTCGTAGTGAAAGACGAAAAAGGTATTCACCTCCAGTGACAAATGACAGATCCGGAAAATGCCGGTCATTTGTCACACTCGCGTGACATTGTTCCTCTTATCTCAGTGCTCAGCTACGACGTGAGTATGCGCTGTTGCGTAGGACTAACACCGTCGTAGAAATCAACGGAATCCGTTTTCTCGCTTTCGGCGGTTCGTGCATTCAATAACCGCCCGTCCGCCGCGTCGGCTTCCCCCCAAAATGATCAAGCGTTATCGTCCGCTTCTCTTTGTACGTGAAACATAGTCCAACCGTTCACAACAACCAGGTTGGATGAAGGAGAGGTGATTGGTGATATTATAGTGCATGTGGATAAGTTCAAAGAGCTGTCTCCTACCCACTTTTTGGCGTCAAAGGACGATAATCGCTCTGCAACTGCAGCAGGTCATTTTGGACTGTGGCAGGGGACTGCCGAGCATGCACTCATCACGCGGGAATCCCGCGAGCAAGATCCAGAAACTATCGAAGCCATTGTCGCACTTGCCGATCGCGTCAAAATGGTCAGTCTCCAGATGGCATGGATCATGAAAGGGGATATGCCTGACATGTACGCGCGAGGCGTGGCGTAAGTAATTTTGTCCGCGGAGTCTTACACCTCTGATCCTTGCCTAGATGCCACGAATATGTTCACTCCACACCGCATCTTTCAAAACAACTGAAAGACCGTCCAGCTACGGACCTGGGACCCGCCGCATTTGCGTTCGCCATCAAGGAGGGTTCCAGTGAAATCCCACACGTTGTTTCCCGGAATATTATTCGTTCCCTAATTTCGTGGTACCGGTGGGACCATTGGGATCGTTTACCAAAGCTGAATGTAACTGTCCTCAGTTGGGTCATCGGATTCCTGTTCATGGTGGACCAGTGCTGGCCAGCAAGTTCAGCTCACCTTTAACTGATAGTATCCTTTTAAACGTGCTCAGGAGAAGGGCTGTATTTAATATAGTGACAATACTTAGTTTGGGCCGATGATCGCGAAGTGCAAATTATGCGGAATACCTCCCGGCGACTTCAAGCCGACTGTGGCGTCGTCCAAATTGAGCGGGCTTCAAACACTAGTTGGATAGTAGGGTATTCTAAGGCGCGAGTAGGCCGCAAAGTGTCCTATATCTAGATGTCTACTATCTAGGGAAATAATGGAAGCACGCTGGTTGAGTGGGATGGTGAGGTACTGAGTAGTCTTGAAGGAACACTGGACAAATCAAGGGTTCTTCAGTCCCCCAGGCTTGTACCTATGTCCATTGAGTGAGTAATAGGAGCGGCGAGAGTAATAATAACATACCACTGCCACGAAACAGCGATAACGGGAAGCAAGAGGCCAACAGCGAACAAGGAACCAAACTTGAGAGCGAATCCTGGCGCAGGCGCCGAGCGTATAGGAAATTTGAATGGCATGTGCTAGCATATAACAGGTCAGAGATTACGAGCAAGAGCCAATAGGCATACGTTGGTGTTGGTTAGAGGCTTCACACTGGGGGGAACCCAGATGTATGTGCGCCTCTGGGCGAGTTGCTGGACACGTCTGGATGTTCGAAGGGCGAGCATTACGGGCTGTTTGTGGGCGGTATATGGTCCAGTCCGAGGTCCAGCTTCTTATATGGTGCGCTCAAAGGAATATCATATTGAGCTCGGAGCAGCTAGACAAGTCTGGACTAGAGTCTCGACGGGGCTAGCAGGTGAGAGATCATAGTTCGTATTGAAATTTCTGGCAGCCCTTGGTATAACTGATGTAACATGGTCGGCGTATTCTGTCCAATGGCGGCCAAATAGTTGGTAGCCAAAGGACTCTAAAACTGAGGTGGGTTGGCTTATTTTCCATAAGAAGTTGTTGCTGGAAGAACCGCTGTGCAGAGTACCGCCAGGAATAGCCAGTGCGAGGGAGGCTGAGGAAACGCTTAATGGCGGGATGCGGAAGTACAGATCACGATATTACGCGGCCCCACCCTTTGAAAGCCGGAGTGCGGAGAGAAGGAAGCAAACAATCGTCGCCTCAACTTCAAGCATGCAGCTTCAGAGTCGAGCTGAATTCGGTGCGCTAAGTATCGCCGTGCCCCCGAGAGCTCATGAGCGCATCCACGTACACGTCGTCTGTGTCTTCCGCAACTGAACGTCAGTCCTTTTTCATTGCGCTGTTTCTCTGTCCACATTGAGCATGTCGCGCGCGCAATGGGTTAGGCATGACCCGAACCAGTACTTATCAAGCAATCGTGAATAAGCTCGCAGACCGTGGAGTTAGTAATCTTTTAAGTTGGCTTCAAAAGGACACAACTCCGCAAGTCTGACTCAAGTCGGCAGCCGAGCGATAGGAGTGAGTGAGTGAGTGGAGAAAAGGAGCTGGGGGAAATTGATCGCGCTGGATCCCGAGCTCGGACGTAAAGAGGAGATTCAATGCCTTGGCTATGATCTGCATAATTGATTCCATTACGGGGGTAATCCGACTCGGAGAGTGGGTATTAATCGAAGCGACAGACGCATCTAGGCAGGGCCGCCTGTGGCGTGGTTAGGTTCATTGCCCATTCAGTTGTTCAATGTCGTCCTGTCATGAATATTGAAGTATGCCACCGCTAATTTCGGAAAATTTGCCCTCAATTAACGTATCCTCATTTTTGAAGTTCAACGAATCCTGACTTGTAAAACTCTAATATGTTACAACAGTCCATAGTACAACAAATAATAAGTTATATGATCCAAATGGTCTCCAAGGAAAGAAGTAGATACATCTACGTGTTTTAATCATCCAACAAAACATCGACATGGAATTGACGCCAGTCGATTCGATTTGCGGGATCCTCAATAGTGTCATCCTCCGCATTACCAATCCAGTTATCCTCCTCGTCGTCCTCTACCCATGGGAAATTGACAGCGTCTCTTCTCTTGGGAGCCGGGCATTTGTGCACAGCAGTGGTGGTAGGCAAAGACATCGGGCGAGGCGGTGGTGGAGTTTCAACAAGGCTGACGACGGACCCGTCAGACAAGGAGAGGAATGATTCCCTTTTTTGCGCAAAGGACGAGGTGGATGTCTCGGCCGAGAGGTCGATGAAGATGGATTTCGCGTCGGGGGACGACGCGAATGGGTCAATGGTCTGGAAAGTGTCCCTATTCGCGGTATATGTGAGCACTGAATGAACCCAGAGATCGAAGGAGGACGTACAGAAACGGGTACGAGACGGGTCCGCTAGCCGTGATCCAGCCATCCGAGTGTGGTTTGCAAAGCCCTTTGCACGGCGCCCTTCGTCTTCCGCCCGAAAGAGGTGGCGCGTCACCGTCCGCGGCGGCAGCCGTAAGTTTGTCGAAGAGGGCGGATGAAAACTCCATGAAAGAAGCGCGTCGCCTCTGTTTCTCATCGGCAGAAATGTCCATCACGGAGCGCTTGGATGAGAATGAGAAGTGTTTATGACCGGTGGTGTGCGTGGAGCGCGGCGATGCAGTAGGAATATTTTCGGGATTGGTTGGCGCGCGAAGGCTGATACTGGTGCGTCGAACGACTGCACGAAAGCCTGACGCGAAGAAATCCGAGTAGCCCGTAAATCTTTCTCGTGTCGTCTGCATGAATGGGAGAAGGTGACCAGTTGCAAACGTATAGCCCAAGCGCTGTAGATATAAGCGAGACGGGTGATGATCACTAAGGGTGGCAATGAGGCCACGATAGGATCAGTGCATTTATATACGTGAACCAAAACATAGTGATCGAGGTGGGTTAAGTCCAGAAAGCCTAGGGGCATCCAGGCCCAGCATTCAAGCGAGAGACAGGAGGAGGAGGAATGCATTTAAGTCGTTGGTGTGCGTGATCGCTAAGGCGGCCGCCGCGGTCCGTGAGTCGATCTTCCGGATAACGCACTGACTCGGTCTACGGGCTGAGCACTAAATGAAGCGAGAGGGATATCATCTCACGCTGAAAAAGCAGTGCGGCACTTATGCCTGGTCGTGAGCGGTGTTTATATTGTAACATTGGCTGTGCACTGATAGTGATACACAGCTCAAGAATAACGGGAACGCGACGAAAACTGAAGCAGGATTAATAATGAATTGATCCCTTTAGTTGGTCAACATACGCGGAGAGATATAGGCCAAAGGTAATATTATCTTTTAGCGTTCTCAGCCTGTGTCCTGGCCTGAGTTAATCTCTGCTTTTGTGCATCAGCGATTACTCTGCGCTGATTGAAGTATTCAATCTGCAACCAACGTAAGCGAAACATTGATATAATCCAAAACAGACCTACCCAACTCTGTGCACAGTTCATTTTGTAAAGCTTGGCCTCGTCGCGGCAGGCGTTCTCGCCTTCCTGTCCAGCTTTGACCACTCCGGCACGATCTAGGCAGGCAAAGTATGTGTCTCGCGCATCCCAGCACTGCTGTCGATCTTGCCGAGTGGGAGCGCCTTCTTCAGACTTCTTGTTTGAGCTCGTTGAGGAGAATGGCCACCACATTTCACCGTCAACGACGTCCACAGCGACGATGGTGATGGCAGGAAGCAAAATCACTATTTGCACCCAACACTCTTGATCAACAACACGCCCCTATTATTCAGGTCGATTTACGTGTCCATGGTGGTTTCATAGACACCCTTTGGTGGTTCAGTCTGCTATCAGGAGACAGTGCTGGGGCCAAACCACAAATCGTATTGGTTCCACTCTACGCGTTCTGCGCGCGCGTCCGATGCCCATACGCACCACAGTGGGTGACCTGTCGAATTTCGGTGGTATGGACAACAGCATGATTTCAATTCTGACTCTACCAATTCGATCTATGTTCTTCAGAAGATAGCGGCGTCGGCTACCCCTTGGTAGAAATTAGAATGGCCCCGCGAAGATAAGACGCTGGCTGACAATCCTTAGAAGGAGAAACGAGACACCGAATTCACGTCTTCGTCATTGGAAGTGTCATTACTGCTGCTCCAGGACACTCGTTGCGATGACAATTTGTGTCTATCTGGCCATTAAATAGAGAGGAAACTCATGTCGTGGTCTCGGACTCTCCTCTGCCTCAAACATTCATTTACTGTATGTAGTGCAGGGAAGCTGAGACCTAAAGGTGCCTCACCAAGAATGAGCTCAGAATTCAGATTCATCCCCAGATGTATGAGGGGGGCCGCGTTGCTTGTGATCTTCGCGCACAACGCCAAGGGCGTTGTGCGTTGAGGCGTTGA
>QLPD01000508.1:0-20402 GCA_003314085.1 Hymenopellis raphanipes
TCGTTCCACATCTCGACTGCATAAATCCCCGGAGAGCAAAGGGCCACTCTCGAGATAAAACACTCCCTCCTACGAATCGGGGGCACCATGCTACCCGCCCGTATCTGCTCCTACGCCAAACGCCCACGACCGAAACAGTCATGAGAGCCAGGCAAACAGCCGCGCAAAAAGGTACCCATCATCCACAGACACCCCGCTCCATAAAGAGCAGCACCACAAGATATGACAGTAGCCATAGCCCGTCAGCGAACTCACTACAGCGACAAAGACATCGCCCGCCTCGGCCACTCCTCAGTCCGATCCGTCGCCACACATTCTTCGCCCGTCTTCTTGTACGTCGAAATTAACCGCACCTCCCCAAACGCAGGAAGCATTCCACATACGCCTCATCCATCAAGAAACACGTCCTCCCGAGTCATCATCCTCATCACGAGACAACCATGCAGCAACTCCGCACTCCTCGTCGAATCCGTAGACTGTTTCCCAGCGCTCGAGAACATATCTCTATTGAAGCATCCCGCAGGAGCCCCAATTGCCGGGGAGAACAACAGATCCAACGGAGAAGACACGAAGCCGATAACATGATCACCAGGCAAATCAAACAACAGTCGACAAGGCGTGCTCCCGACGATTCATCGACATATGCAGCGCTCCCCGTAGTCAAAGGAAATATCAGACAGGTCATTCCATAGAAGATCAAAATCGAAAGAAGATGGCGACAGCTCAAGGAACTGTGATCTTCGCGGCGCTAAACGAAGCGGACAAATATATCCAATCAAATAAGCGGACTGCCAACTGGTACATGGACCAAGGCTCAGTGCCTTCTGCGATGCGGATGCCGTGTCCGAGCACATCAAGCGCGGCCGAATACAGACAAGCAACACGGCGATAGACTCGCATCTCGCCGTCCTGTCTTGGATGGACAAGATCCGGAGGGCGGCCACATCACGCCCAGAGTACAATCAAAATGCCATCTCGAAAGATAGGAACGATCACCTGCGCTGTACCAAAGCGCGACCACGAAAGTCGCCGTCACATGTTCCCTCCGCCAATCACGAGTTTCCTGATAATATCCTCGCGTAATTCCATTCCGATGAACCCATCGCATACAAGATCATTGTCGGCCATGCAGATTTCGATGCGCACGCCGGCGCTTCAGAGCCGCCTCCGAACCGCCGTATGTCTTGCGACGACAGCGAACCCGAAGACGACTCCCTGGCAATCAAGAAATCCGCGTGAAAGGTTACCAGGGTTTGGCTGAGCCAGAGGAGGGGGACACAACGGTCCGGGAGTGCTGAGATTCTGTGTGGGGACTTGTGTCTTCGAAGAGACAGAAACGAGCGTGTCACTGGAGACGATGAAACAAAGAAGAATGAGAGAATAGATGCGGAGAGTGAAGCGGCAAGAATGGTCTTGGAAAGAGACCTGTATGTAGCCCGTTGATGCCGCGGTGTAGACGGCGCGCTGTGTGGAATCGGCTCGACCCCTCGTGAACGGCCATTGGGTCCCGTGATGCATCTCTGGTTCTTCGCTCTAGTGCCCTTCCTCCGCGAAAGAGAACCGTACGTTTCCGGCATCGCCTTCCCTTTCCAGAGAGCAAGATGTACTCAAAGAATCAGGGTCCCGAGGCGACACATGCACGGTTCTGTGCGAGGCAGTCGGGAAGGAGAAGAGAGCACAAGAAGAACGTTCCGGAGACGCGATATGAGACCGCCACGAGAGATGTCATTGCAGACAAAAGCGCGCGCTGTCTACTGGCACCACCGCAAAAATCCAGTCATCCGTTCCTCGTCCCCAAGTCGTCACCCTTACGACCGACGCGACACGCTAAGCCGTTTGACAAGCAGAGAGAGAAACGCAACACCCCAAATGTACTTAGGGTTAGAATCGCACTCCCATGTTAGGCAGGGAGAGGTTGGCTTCAGTGAAATTGCAAGAAGGATGGGTTCATCAGAAATGGAGAGGGCGTCCGAAGCAGTCCCAGACCGGGGAAAGCGCTCTTGACGGACATGTAGACGGGCGACCTGGGTTGGTGGTTTGAAGGAGACAAGCAAAAGCGCGTCACAAAGGAAAGGGTCAAGCGCGTACACACAACCAAACAAGTTGAATGCCGGGATGCCGACTGACAGGAGCTGCTAAAACGCTCTAACAATGATTCACAGAATGAGTAAATGGTATTTATTTAAGGTATCCAGTCCTCTACATTCGACGCCACAGGCGAACTCGGGGGATCTGCATTCAGATCTCGAACTGCCACCTCCAAACTCAACAATACTCGCCGCTGCAGAAAGATTCTTCGCAGCTCCTCGTCCAAAGATATAACAAAATCCGCAACATGAACAACCTTTCCATCAAATAAGCCATCTAACGGGAACGGCACCTCATCCTGCGAGTCACTTTGACACCAATGAAGGATAGCCTTCAGTGTGGCGCGACATTCAGGCCAAGACGAATGCTCGCTCAGCAACGCCGAGGTAGGAAGGTCATCTGGATTGTGAACTAGTCTCGCAACGCTCATATCAGTCGCAAGAATTATAAAAGCGAGAACAAGATTCCGCGGCTGATGGATATGCTCCAAAAAGTCATGCCGCGCCGACTCAGACTCCACGGCAGCCAGTCCGATGATATAGCGATACAACGTGGATGCCTGTCCCGTCTTTACGCAGCTCCATCCAGGGCTTCCCGATTTTAGGTAGACGCCGCTGATCAACACTACCCATGACCCAGCCAGTATTCGTAGCCATTCACCGTCAACGAACGCCCGGTACACCTCTTCGTCTCCACGAGCAAGTAGTAAAGACATCATCCCGAGCGCTGATACGGTGCTCTCGGGAAGATACGGTGGCCAATCCTCTCGCCACATCCCGAGGTTGTGATTCAAGTGGTGTGCAGGAAGCGGGAGTAATCGATGAAACGACGGAAGAGTGAATTCGTCCGAGAGTAAGAACCAGCTGGAGAGGGACGTGATATTGTAGAAACAGCGATTGAGACGAGAGCACACTCGTTCGTCCTCCCCGCGCTTGGGTATAAAATCACAGATAGGCGAGCGATCTATAGTCGCCACAACGAAATCGAATATGGCTGCTACAAATTCCCGGTGTTTAGGATGTATCCGCAACCCGCTACTGGCGTAGTCTTTGAGAAAGTCCCGGAGATTACCCAGAACTTCATCAAGAAGCGTCAAATGATAGACACCGTCCGGAGATCTCTGCTGGGCCAACAACTCATTGTTAATACCCAAAAGTGCAAATTTACCCGCCTTCAGGACGAGTCGATGGGTTGGCGAAGAATAAGGAGAGCTGAGCGGATCATCGAAACTGATGAGCAAGTTGAGGAGAACATTTTGGAACCAAATATCCGTGAGATGTGAACAGGTAGCTTCTCGGAGCGTCATGACAATATCTCTTTGTAACTGTACGTCTCGCTGTATTTCCATACGGGTACTGTCTATACCGGCAGCGGGAAGGAGAAGGGATATGAGGCAGGCATACATAGGCATGTTGTCGTGATCGGCAAGAGTAAAAACGCCATTGTCGCGAGCGAGTTCAACAATCTTCACCCAGACGAGGCGGTGCAGCTTCAGGTTGTGGGAAGAACAGAGAAACTTGCGAAGCTGGGCTGCGTGTACCTGGTCTCTCCTACCAGTGCTCCAGATGGAGGCGATGAAGCGAGGGTCACTGAAGTTATCATCTTGGATCCAAAACCGTTCGGACAATGAATCCCGGTCTTGAGGAAGGAAGAAGAATGAGCGACTAAGACGCTCGCATAAAACGCTTTCCTCGTTAGATCTGCACTGCAGGGAAACCCAAGGCAGATATGGACCCACGGAGATCTCACCCGACCGCGTAAAGAGGTGGTCCCGAACGCGTTGCATGTGGTTGTGGTTGTGCCAAAGTGCGCATGCATACTGCTGTATACCGCTTGGAAGCCCACCAATTGCTTGTACCACAAGGCTATGGACATTGGGATTCGAGGAGACATTGAATAACCAGTCGAGAGAGTCAACGGAGAGTTTTTGGGCTGCGGATGCAACGGCCTTTGTCTCCATCCCCTTTAACGTCATCGATTGTCCCTTCATGTTGGTAGACGCTGAATGGTCTGGGAGGCGATCATGGAAGAAATAGCCATATAGCCTGTTCGACATTCGGAAGCCATAACAGACGAAATCGGTCAACGGCGTCTGGTACGGGCATTGAGGAAAGAATATAGGCATGGCATTACTGACAATGTAGAGGACACAGACTACGACCGTGAGGACACCAACAGCCCATGCCAGCGACGTACGCAGGGGGATGAAGAATAGGATAAGGCCGGCGAGGAAGAGAGCCAGAGCGGCATGCATAATGAGGGGGAGTAGACCAATGATAACGCTTACGCGCCATTTCTGGAGGCCCATGAAGCGGTATTGGCGGACATGACTGCGAGTTCCCGGAGTGCCCGAGGGAGTGGATGTATAGTGGTGTAACCATTGCTTCACCAGAACGGCGGCGAGCGCGACAATAAGACTCGCTGTGAGACTGACAACCCAAAGGCCGTTGACCCAAACAGCATTCGAGTCTGGTCGAAATGCGTCCGCGGGATTTATGGAGGGAAGGGTGATGTTTGAAAGGGAGGAGGAGTTTCCACTAGCAATGGATAGCTGGACAAAGACAAGGTCATACAAAAGCAATGCAGACATCTCGGTATAGTCTGCCTGGAGATTCTGGGACGCCTGTAGGAGGAACGATGTAACCACAGCAGAGAAAAGGCCAGCCTATACTGTACATGAATAAAAATATGAAGCGAATATGGAACACGAACAAAGACCAGCATGACATCGACACCATCGCGGGATTGGCCGACCATTTCCGCGTCGTAGGCTGCCGCCTCTTCATTGTATGTACGCCATATCCTGGCATTTGGTGCTGTTTCCTCGCAGTATGGGTCCTGAGGGAACCGCTTCTCGTAGTCGTCGTTGAAGACGGTCGTCAGAGGAGCACTGTCCTCCTTGCGCACTCCAAAGAACGTTTTCTGTGACACAGAAGCTCGCCCAGGCGGAATAGCCGTCTGATGCTGCTGCTGAGCTACTGGCTCCCCGTCGTTGGGCGGCGTCTTGGCGTCATTGGGCTTGTCAGAATCCGACATGCCAGTCTTGGGTTGTTGGAAAGAACGCGACACGACACCATGATAGTTATCACCATGCTTTAGCACACCCAAAGCGGAAGTTGAAAACCGACTCTACTTCGATTCCCCATTCGACTAGGTACCTTCTTCTTCTTCTGCTTCCGACTTCGTACGGACGCCACCAACGGTAAGAATGCCAACTGGTAACTCACCATCGTCAGCACCAGAATGGGTAGTGACTCCGAGTTTACTTATTCAATCGGTGAGCTCAAAGACTCAAAGTACTATAGCTTGAAACGGATACACATTTGCTCTGCGCGCGCCTGTTCTAGACTCATCTTTCACTTACTGGCCTGTGCATTGATAGGCGCAACATACATAGAATAACCATCTTACATTGAAATGCTCTTTGCCTACTAGTTCAATGACGCCGTCGAGAGATCATACTCTGGAATCAACAGGTTGGCGTAGAACTCTTTGGCTGCCTGCTCCAGCGTAACGACTGGAACATCGGGGTACAATTTCCGTGCATCCAACGAGCCAGCTGCCACAGCCTTGGCGAGCGTGTTGTCACCACGTGTTGGAACGAGAGCCTTTGGGCTGCTCGGACAACCCGCTAGTGCTGCGTAGTACAGCCTAGCACAACGAGTCATTATGACTCACAGACTTAGATGACTCCTTATGAGTCACGGACATTCCAGTAGTATATAAACTCATGTATTCATGTCAATCAACAAATTCTTTCCTACCCATGATCACAACAGTACACATACAAGATTTAGTGTACTCAACCTACTCTACGTAATCAGTCCGGACGTTCACCGCGTCCGTTACATCACTACTCGACCTATCTGCGCCAACACCACGAATATAGAGACTGTTGAAATGCTCCGATACCATCTTCGTTACGAAATCATCGCTCTTCATTCTGGCGAAAAGCTCATCATCTGGAACCTACAGGTCGCAATCAGCATCAGTGGAGGACGAGACAATGACTCTCCGCACCCTTGTAAAGTCGGAGAAATCTTCTCCAGAAATCCTGTTCGCCACAGGATAGATCTCGTTCAGATTAGCCTCGCCGTCGGATGTGATGATCGTCTGGTTGAGCGTGCGCGGGTCGGCGAGGATGCGTGCCACAAAAGTACCGATTGAGTTGAGATCTGTGTACAACACCTTCTGCTGGCGGTCGCCGACATAGGTCTTGGTAATGAAGAAGTTTTCCGGCGTGGCATGTGGGTAAGGGAGCATTGCTTGCAGCCACGATCCGACTTCAATGAAGGTATAGGGCAACCCGAGTTCCTTGATGTAGTCCCGGACACCAAGTTTCTGTATGTATGCATAATTAAGATCATGAGGATATTCAGGGAGGTGAATAAAACTTACAATGTCTTGCATGGCCAGCACGCCGCGGGGCGCGTAAGGACCAAAGTCGGAAGGAACGACGCGTCCAACGCCCGTTTTCTTCGCAGCGCGGAATAGGGGTTTCTGGTCGATCATCGCGAGGACGAGGGAAATGAGAATATCGACCCCCTGCAAGAAGGCTTCAATCTTCTCCGCGACCTCTGTTATGTCGCCAAAGCGAATCTCTGCTCCAGCCGCCTTCAATTCTTGCACGACAGCCTTGTTGATGGAGCTAGGACGGACTAACAAGGCGACTCGCTACGACGTGGATTAGCATATTGGGCTGATCACTATACAGTGTAGAAATTGATACACGCACAAAGTTGCCCGCCTTCAACAAGGCTTTGGTGGTCACACGACCAGTTTGACCGGCACCGCCAACGATGAGCACGAGTGGTTTGGTAGTAGACATGAAGAGTTTGTATTGACAAGTCCTTCATCAGTGCGCGTTTTAAAACCTCTCAAGCGATTCCTGTATTTTCCGTGGCGTCGGGAATCGCTCGTTCCTGCATATCAGGCACCTGCATTTTTTTGCAGCAAAGTAGGCGGTCGGAGATTGTGGGCAGCGCTGGATTGTCGGCATATGTTTGCTGCAAGTATTAAGTGACGGGCCGCTGATGAGAGCTGATGACATTCGCCGCTTCGCGAGGAGTATGCTCGGGCCGCCTCGACGCGTCCACGGTTGCTCTTCCGTAGTGGTGCTAGGAAGTTGAGCATGCGGTTAGTACTTAGGCGCCTGACTCACTTTCACAGAATTCGCCATCTGTCCTGTAACGAGCCCATCATAGGACTGGGACCGTAGAAAAGGCGCCGATCCGGAAAACATCAAGATATACGGAAAAGTTGGGCCAATCCGCCTTCAGGGCGCTAACACATACACGTTATTCAATGGCCATGCAGCCTGCGGACACTGAAGTTAACCAGAGAAAAGGATAATGTTGAAATGGAGTATCCAGCTAGTAGAGAATCAAGTGCAAAGTCCAGAGAGAGCGGAGAATACGTTCGGCCTGGATATCAGATAGAAAGGATAATCTCAGTAGGGCGGTAGAAGTCTGCTGTGAGCGTAACAGTCGCTGCGGAATTAAAACAGTACATTTTTGAGTCGACAGGTCTCTCCGCTGTTGCTCCCGACGATACGTCAATGTCAATATGTGTGCGCTCGCCTTCTTGCAACTCGTCAATCAAGCTGTCCGTGTCAATCAAGTCGGAAAAGGCGCACCCGACGTGTGGGCGCGAGCTCAAAGCAATATTCACCAACGCCAAGAAGAGGAATCCGTTGGGACGTTTGCTGTCAGTAGCGGGAAGATGAAGCCAAAATGGGCCTGATCGAGCCATCTTAATGCCGGTTCGGCATGCCTTGTGACTCTTTGTCTTCTACCATCGTGCTAGTCTATTCACCATGCCTGCAACCGCCGCTACTTCATGTCAACCAGTCACGTACAGACCCGAGAGGACTGTGAAGACACGCCGAAAACGAAGGAAGGTCACTCCTCAGTCCAAAGAAGAATCACCAACGGTTGCACATGGAAACACCAAGGGGCTTCCTACACTTCCAGTAGAGCTTCACTTGGAGATCCTTTCATATCTCCCCTCAGTGCCAATTCCTTGTCCTACGTCAGGGATCCTCCCTCCGGAATATCGGGACAGATTCGACGCCATATTCGCGCTATCTCAGACCTGTAGCGCGTTATACCACGTCTACCATCCCTTGCTATGGAAGAGCTTGGAGGTATGCGCAACCCGCCGCCGGCCGGCTGCAGCGCGGACCCTGGCTGAGAAGATGGCAACCGAGCTCGTCTTCCAAGCTGAAGTTGTAACTATCCGCGCGCCGCATCTCGCCGAATTCGTTCAGTGAGTTCTATTTTCTCTCCACGGCGTAACTTATCGAATTGATTACCCCCATGCAGAGTATTCAACGTCGCGTTGACCTCGTTTTCCTCTCCGACCGTGTACAAAGAATTTGTGCGCTGTCTTGAATGCCTGCCAAACCTGCACACTCTTCAAATCATCTCGTTCCCTGGGAATTCAGAAAGCAAAAAGCGCAAGGATAGGAGTATGCAAAGTCTACATTGTGCTTTTGTGCGCGCAGCCCTGCCGTCCATAGAGACTTTAACACTGCCATATGAACTTCTCGCACCCATGAGAGTGGAGGAAACATTTCCCAACTTGCGCCACATATCTATACTCGATTGGGCCTGGGACGACTACGGCATATCGACACGTACCATGGAGTCACAAAGCATGATACTTCCACTGATTCCTCGATCAATCTACTCCATACGCGGGGAACCCGCGTTGTCCGAGTGGTTGCACCAGCCTAACGAACGGAAATCTATTTATAAATGTGAGTTCGCCTTGCTCTTTCTTTCCCATTGGGCAAGACTTATAAAACCGATGGCCATGTAGCCTTCGTTGAACGATTCCCTCACTTGCGTATAACGCCACAACTCAGTTTTCGATATGCTCATCTTGAATCTCGTTCGAGTGGTGCTTATATCAAGCTTCTCCGCGCGTCTCTGCGCAGCTGGACGCATAGGTGTCCAGAGCTTCATACTTTCCAGTTGGTGGAGTCAAGTGGTGTTGTGAACATGCTCAGCGTGGACACGGTCGTGAATATCGCAAAGGAAGTGCTGTTGAATCATCTCAAGGCACACGAGAATATCATTGAGGGGAGGATTAATATTTGGCATCGCCATCCGCCACCATTATACCCACATCGAGTTGTTGTAGTCCGACGTCCTAGTCCGGATTGAGGAAATGGAAAACCTTTGATCTACAGACACTGAGCTAAATGGGAATTTCACGAATCGAAGATGATGCAGATGGCGTATCATACGGGCAACACATCGACGTGACAGGGAGTTGTCCAGAGCGCTTGAGGATGCCGGCAGATGCTGGTGATGTTACTCCAGCTGTTTTTGTGGGACTATTTCGCTGCACTGTAGGTCATATACAGACAAGAATTTTAAGCTTGTATTTGGACAATATAGCAGTTTAACAGTCAGCAGTTACAAAAAAGTCCTTCAGCTGTCCTGCCAAAGGAAAATTAGCACCCGTGTCACCCAAGTTGGAAAAGGCGCACCCGACGTGTGGGCGCGAGCTCAAAGCAATATTCACCGGCACCAAGAAGTCGAATCCGTTGGGACGTTTGCTGTCAGTAAAGGCGGGAAGAGGAGTCCAAAATGGGCCTGGACGATTCCATATTAAGATTGAGCGCCGCTGTACATGATCGGCGAGATCGAAGCGGAACGCTCTGTTTCCAACCATCATCTCGACGTGCATGGTTCATCCAAAAGACCACCATGAACGCTTCATCTCACTATAACGACGTGTTCTCACTGCAATCCGAGCCATTCACTGCGTCCGACGCTGTCCCCCTGACGCAGAGTTCACAGCTCCCCATTCCAATGTCGCCCTGGAATCCAAACCGCTCACAGGACATCACGGGCTGGATGGACATGACCTCGAAGATTCAAAAGGGAGCCGGGGTGCGTAAAGAGAAAAAGAAGAAGCCTCGCGCTGGGAGTGCTGCTTTCCGCGTGCCGGGATATGGGCGTCCGCCACCGCGTCGCATAAACGCTCCCTCGTCGTCGGTTCACAACAAAACAGCCTCGTCTCCGAAGCCAGTTTCATCCTCTCCAGTGCCATCAGGAGACCATCATACAGCAGCAGCGCCTGCGTTGACTTTTGAAAAATCATCCACTCCTACTACCTTGTTCTCCTTCTCGGATGACCTTCCTAACGACGAGATTGCATACCCCAACTTCGACACTGTTGATCCATGCTTCCTCACTTGTACCCAACGAATCGTTCCTTGAGCGCGCTGTGTCATCCAGTTATTTTATCGGCTGAAGCAAACTGCTCTAATTAGCAACGAATTGTGTCTCGATGTGTAGGTCGTGCTATGGTTATAACCGATTGAAGCTAAGCATTGTCCAGACATAGAATAGTAGAATGGGGTCTACAACGGCACCTGTATCCATACACTGTAACATATTTTCCTGTTCTGTCATAAGGAGCCTGTTCTCTCTTTCAGTCAACATCCTTCATGGTTATACCGCATTCCACTTTCAATGAGCGACAAATAGCCTTCCAACGTTGGTCACCCTTGAAGTATAACCAACGCGGGACGCGTATCCTTTCTAATCGAACGTGCCTGGTGGACGAGGCTTCCTCGAGGGACATGGGCTGCATTCCGACGTCCATGGCGGTGCCAGTCGGGCTATGACTGTCCGACGAAATGAAATGCCCCGCGCCTAGACACCGAGTCTCAAGCATGTCGTAAATGACGAACATGTTTTGAGCCAAGGAGTCGCTACAGTCATTGTCGCTCATGTCCAAAACGCGAAGGCGAGGTAGTCGCGAAGACGTCGTGAGCCCAGAAATGAACTCGGGCGTAAGGCTACTCTTGGAAATGCGGAAGTGTTCGACGTGCGGGATCTGCAACAAGAATCGGAGGATATCCTGCATAATGTCGGAATGCTGACGCATGCCACAGGAGATATGGAGTTTGGTCAACTTTTTTGATGTGTTGGGGTTCAATATAGGAAAATGGAGTCTCTTATCCGGAGCGAGATAAAAGTCAAAGCTGAGGTCACAGAGAGAAGGCATATCCACATTTGAGAACAGCTTGTCTAACGCCACCTCCGCCTGCCCCGCGGTCATTGTGACCGAAAGACGAAGAAGTCTAGGAAGGGAGAGATGGATGTCTTCTGACGGCGCGTGCCATGCTTCCGCATCAAGGCTTACTAAACTCGACATCGTCTGAAGAAGTTCAAGTGCGCCGTCAACGATAGGAAAATCGTTGAGATGGGTGAGCAAGTTCAGGGGCAAGGAGACGCGGCTGAAAAATGACGGGTCTAGGCCTGCATCTAATGAGCGAAGGGCCGGGGCGTTCGTTGGGTTGAATATGTCCAGAATGATATCGGAATCATCGTCGTGGCCAATGACTTGGACGAGGTGCTTCAAACGAGAGAACACGTTGCCCGAAAACCACGAATGCAACGATTGCAACGATGCATTTGTCGAGAAATGCTTCCAGCGAGGAATGGAAGCCTCAAGAATGGGAATGATTGAGTGGTCTTCTATATCCGAGGAAGAGAAGATGAAGACGGACAAGGGCAAGCCTTGAGAGCGCTCAATAAATAGGGCCATCTTGAATGCTAGCTGGCGTGGAGTGACATCGTCTGGGAACCTGTCAACATGAATATGGATGTACGTCCACAAGTGCGGCAACGCTAGTGCAAGGTGTCGCCATCGACGACACACACTTGCTAATGTCCAAGGTGCTGAAGAGGGATCGATTGACTTCAACAGGGGCATAGCACGCCAGTGAGAGGTCTCCCATGTCCACACGCAATTCGAAAATATCTCGGCCAATATTTCATTGGGAAGGGAGCGTATGGGGTGTAGAAGGGATTTCGCGCCCGCGAGATAGGATTCTGCTTGGGTGCGCGTGCGTATGAGACGGTCCATGAGCTCCTTTGCCTGGGCGATTTTTTGGTCCAGATCGTGGATAATGTCAGGCGACTTTTCCACGATGAGGCGAAAGTCGGCCAGTTCAGCCTCGAGTGGGGGATCATTGCGGCGAAGAAGTTCTTCGACACGCGCAGTTCGCGTCATAGCTGGATCGCCGGGAATTTGAAGGGAGAGAAATGCACAGGTAGGGCATGGCACCGTGTTTGCCAAAGG
Organism: Hymenopellis raphanipes; assembly: GCA_003314085.1. NCBI lineage: Eukaryota > Fungi > Basidiomycota > Agaricomycetes > Agaricales > Physalacriaceae > Hymenopellis > Hymenopellis raphanipes. The sequence continues at coordinate 12,196 of QLPD01000508.1, forward strand.
AGTCGTCATTTCGAGCTGAGAGACAGTATAAGAGTAAAACCAGGCCTGGTAGCGATGAATATACTTACACTCGGTGTGAGATTCGCTTCAAAAACCTGTCAGACGAAGAGAAAGTATTACGCTAAAAGTAAGGTGAGCTTGCGTTTTAATCAAACCAAGAGGAAATTTTCAACTTGTCTTGTCTAAAACGATTTGTATCGCCAAATAGGATGGACGATGACAGACCCGGGGCGAGTGTACGGAGTATGCTGCAGGGCAGCAGTGCGACAGTCGACTGTGTGGGTAAGCTCGAGCAAAGGAGAAGGTGTCACGTTCGCGTCTTGTCATGAGTCATGTGCTTCCTGTGACATATCCTCCTTCCTTTCGCCAATCATCTTCGGCGACGAACATGCCAACCAAGTCGGAGAACGATCTTATGGCTGAATGGCTTCTGAACAATGTGTCTTTGGTGAGATAACTGGACTAATATGGGCGCATATATTCACCCTTTTGTAGCTCTGGAACGCCTTCCAGACCGATGGCATGGGCTCCCGAAAGCAGGCCAAAGCAATCGCCTTCGTCCAGTGCAAGGATAGGAAGAGAGAGTGCTCGAGAATGGTGGAATGGCGTAAGTTCAAGGAGGAACACATCCATGGCACATCGACGACGACGAAAACTTCCTCGGCACAACAAACGACTCGTATCAACACCCCCCCCCCGGCAAAGCCCAAGACGGCGGTCAAGCCTCCAATGGGTCATGTCATCGTATTCTCCTAGACGAATTGCTCAGAACATATACGTAGCTCGTCTGGACTCAAAACATGATGCCAGCATCTACGCAACCTCCGCCTGTTTTCCGTGGTTGGGCCAATGACCAGCCGTCTCATGCCAAGAACCCGAATATCGCCCCGACACCCCCCTTGACATCGCCATCTTTCATTGTTCACTCAGAGCAAGACGAAAAGCCCGACATTGTTCCCAAGCCTGCGGCTCAGCTGCTTCCTATTCCACCACCTCCCCGTCAACGTTCTCCGCTCAGAACACCGCCTCAAGACACTGTTCGCCGTCTAGAGGATCAACTTCGGTCACTCAAACGAGAAATTCCAGAAAAGGAAAATGTTGTAGAGACACTTTCCTGTATGTGATTTCTTGCAGCCTACGCTACCTTCGTCAAACTCATCCCACTTTCAGCTGCTAAGGAACGGTTGGAGATTGAGCTCCGAGACCTTCGAAAAACGCGTCTTGACGAATTCCTGCATATTAGCGCAAACCGTATCAAGTTCCAGGGAACGGTGAATCGCTTTTTCTCCCGCCAGCTGTCAGCAGCCGATTTCAGGACAGAAATGCAAGAATTTCAACAAACGCTGGAGGAGCTTGGCGCGCGACACCTGGATCAGTTCCCGACGGATTAAGGAGCTGGAGAAGGATATTACAGAGCTGAGAGATAAGGTGAAGAGGGCCGCCTCGCCGCATCCGAGTGTGGTCGTCGATGACGAGGACGAGGAAGGTGATTGGGCGTCAGAACCGGAGGCGTCGACGTCTGCCGATGCGAACCGCAAGTCGCGCTCAAAGTCGCCAAAAGTAAAAGCAGCATCTCCCAAACTCGGAGGCGCCAAGGGGAGGCGGAGGAACTCCAACTCTGTGAAGAGAGGCTTCTTGGGCGCGCCACGAGTGCCATCAGGGGAGCAGAGAGGGAGGAGGATAGATGAGCTGAGAGTCGACGGGTTATCGCGGGATGCGTCTCCCGCGCGGTCCGTGCGATTCATGGATGATGAGACTCAGAGTCGGCATGGGAGCGGGGCGAACACGCCGCGGGTGTATGTCGAGTCTCCGGTGTCTGCGGCTTCGGATCCTGGACGCGTCACGTTTGATCTTCCTGGCGAAGGGAGTGGCAAGTAATGTACTCACGTTTGTATTTATTTGTCGAGCATTTTATGCATAACACGTCCATACCGCGTTACTTATGATACGGCATGTAATTATTGTAGAAGCGCCACCACGAACACGACCTTGCAATGTTACGAGATGGAGTACTTGATTCAATTTATAACTTGTCATCAAGGACTCCGGGCAGTTAACGACAACGCCACGGTGAATACGACGTGAACGGCAACACTGAATTCAATAACTTGATTTCTTTCAGTTCTAGTATGCGTACCACAAGTCGAATTCGCGATGCTGGGGACAGCAAAGGTCCGTTTCACATTAGAAGGGTCACAAGCTCTTTGATGGTAGATACTAGTAGGAACTCGCTAGATTGGAGATGGGAGAGGACGATTCAATAGTGATCTAGGTGGAGGCTCCCTCGAGCTTGATACTGAATGCAGCCATGAGTAGAAAAAGGGGCGCTGGGTGCCTATATCCAAGGAATGAAAGCTTCAGAGGTGGAGGAGTCCAAGGACGTGTTGAAGGAGAGAGGACCGCGTGAATGTGCGAAGTTTTTTGATGCGAGTGTCGAAACAGTCTTGATGGTCTACACATGCAGAAGCGTGAACCAGCCCACGGCGTATTGTTAAAATAACAGGAGAGTCTATAGGAGGGAACGATTGCCTTCCCTCCTAGTAGAGCGGGTACCCAGGCTAACACGAGAGGAAACCTCAGTCTCTCACGTGATCGCTATTTCTGTCATCGGCAATTGAGCGGCAACCCTCGTTCCAACACTGACAGCGAAAATACAACTGCTGTACAACTTGCTTTTGAACTGCCACGTCGAATGTCCGCTGGTGCCCCCAGTCCAGAATTACACCCGGCGGAGGCTGGCAATCCAGCGCCCTTACATCGAACACCCTCAGAGCCCGAAGTAGGCGAACCAAATGCCGTGCCTAGTGGCTCGAGGGCAGCGAGGACGGATAACAATCCAAAACACTTTTTCGGACTGGAACAGAACACACCTCGACATGGTGAACCTATTTTCATGGATGACTATGAAAAGCGGTTCCCGGAAGATCCGTACTGCGAAGAAATGAAACCAAACGCGCGATTCTATCGTGTATACGTCGAAGAGGCTGCTGCGTTTGATGCTACAATGGTCAGTCAATATCGAGATGGTCTAGATGTTATGTTAGTTTTTGTAAGTAATCGACATATCTCTAGTTCACGTCCTAACCAACTGTATAGGCTGGTCTTTTCTCCGCCGTGGTTACTTCGTTTCTTGTACAGGTGTCCCAGAACTTGCAGGCAGACTACGCCCAGATGTCCGCCTTCCTCCTCCATGATCTCGTCTCTATTCAGTTATCCGACGGCATTTCTGCTCTCAATATCACAACTCCTTCTGTAAACCCTGCCCAAAAGTTCTTACCAGGCGCTCGTGATGTTTGGATTAACGGGCTTTGGGTGGTCAGTCTTGTCGTTGCCTTGGTCGTTGCACTCGGCGCCGTCCTTGTCAAGCAATGGCTTCATCACTACGTCTCGCTCCCGTCGGGTACGCCGATGGATCGCAGCCATATTCGCCAATTCCGCTTCATGGGTCTTGAGCGCTGGCGTGTTCGTGTCATTATCGGCATGTTACCCCTTACCATGCACGTCTCCCTCATGCTGTTCCTTGCCGGTTTAGTTCTCTTCTTCATCCCGCTTCGCGGTTCACTCGCATGGACCATTGGTGTCATTACTGTGGTTGTCTGCATAGTATACCTGATCAGCAATGCCCTCCCCATCCTATTCCCTCAGTGCCCATACCAGACACCCTTGAGCGATTTTCTTCATTATGCGCATCAGATTTCGATCTCTACTTTTCATCATCTTCTGCGGAGCACCGTACCACTTCTGACTCGCTGGCTCAGTGATCATTTCCCGTCATGGAGTCACAATTGCGAAGCAGAACCAGATGCAGAGCCTCCGACGGCTCCGGGTTTGAAGTCACTGAAAACATTGGAGACTGAGGTCGTAAAGGAGGCACATCCCACATTATCGGTGGATGCTCTGGACTGGCTGTTCAGCACGTCGTCAAATCCTAGTGTTCATAGTATTGTCATCCAAGCTATTGGTGGCCTTTCGGTCAAGTCGGAGCAACATGCAAGGACGGTCTGGCATGAAGCACCAGAATTAGCAATGGCACGCAAGCAATTGATCTTTGAGTCGACATATGAAGTCAGGTGGTTGGAACGAGAAGGTCTACCTGGTTCGGAAAGTCGCTTAGAACGGCTTTGTCGCTCCTATGCCTTTATTCCAGCCACAATCTGGGCCTATGCAGGGGTGGATCACATCGAATCTAATCCTCGACTGGCAGCTGTTCTGTGCCTCGGTAAAGTACAGGCGTGGCCCTACGAGCATGATATACTACAAGAGAGTCTAGACTTCTGCTTGTTGTACCATGCTACTGCGATGCATCCTCTAGTCTGGCAAAATCTTGTGACTAGTGCCGCAAATGCTGGTTTTTTCTCCCCAAGTGCAAACTTGCATCCTCGTTTATTAAGCCTCCTTCTACCGAGTCACCTCGATGTAATGGCTCGACTGAGACCGTGGGATGAATCGCCTATGCCACTGAAAGCAGTTGTGAATACATATCTGAGGGCTGTCATCTATGACTACTTCTTAAAAGTGCTTCCAGGTCCTGCAATCCACGACGGCCCGGGGCCTCCCATCGTCTTATCCTCGGAACAGCAAGCTCTTCTAACTCTCGGTAATCATGCAGTCCTCAATCTTGATGCCGAGCAGTCTATTTGGGATGCCCAAAGGGATTGGCCATATCTCGACCTTCTTGAACAGGTGTTTGCGCACTTTGTACAACACGAAGTTATAAAGAGGAGCTGGGAAGGCAAGGTTTTCGTGTCCACAATGGGGAAGCATTCTGCCTTTCAAAATCTTCTTTGCAGAACGATAGACAGTATCACTGTTCATCGGGTCTTGATCGCCGATGAACGCAGACATCGCATGAATCGTTTTTTCTCGGTTCTCTACTTCATCTGTAGTGCCATCGCATCCGCCGAGCCCCCATCTCTGCCATTGTTCCATCAGTTTCTCGATCATGTTGTTTTCAGACGACTCTTCTTCCTTACCGGATCTCATTCGTTTCGTGAGGGAGTTTACGGACCTGGTTTCAGCGGAGAGGGACTGACCGTTGGAAAACCTGACATGTATACGATGTCGACTGCTCTGTCGCAAGGGTTTGAATCAGCATATCGCCTCTTCCTTGACCTGGACTGGATCAAAGTCCTGGGCTGGGGGTGGATGGTCGAGAACATCCCATTTCCAAGTGAGATCTATCCACCGATTTCCTGCTACATCTCTGGTCTCTTTTTGGTGCCCGATGATGTGCGGCACGAATACATGGCTCATCTATACGAGCATCGCAATCTCACGCTTGCATTCATCGCTTTGTCTCCCGATGTCACAGAAGTGACCCGTTTAGTGGAGCTCGATCCGATGCATTCATCCTGGCAGCAATGCCGCGCTAGTCTTGCGGCACTTCTCACATGGGTACAGAATCCTATCAGAGAGGCGGTCGACTTTCCTTTGGATAATGTCTTCGTAGACCCTGGGGAAGGCTTTGGACACTTCCTCTCCTTTCCTTTGGATACAGAAGCCAGCAGGAACCCGAATCTGAGCAGCAAGTCGCCCGACGAATTAGTTCGGGATGTTAACGCTGAATTACGAAAGTGCTTCACCAATGAAAGCACCGAAGCATGGCTTTCAACCGCATTGGGGCTCTTGGATAAAGCCCTGGCCAAGGCAAACATGGTAAGTGACATATCATGGCCATCTCTCACAAAGTAAAATGTTTACGCATCGAAAATTTCAGGAATTTCCCGACCATTGGGCTCCATACGCAGGTGAAATAGATACTATATAGTCGGATACAGACAGCAGTTGCACCAGCCTCCGCCTTCTTAGGGGGTGACAGATGGAGCCATTTCATTGACTATTGCTCAATGTTAGTACCAAAAGCATCGGCCAAGGATGCTAAACATGAACTACAAAAAACTTCAGTACAGTTACTATGTAATCAATCAACTCCTGGATCATCAACACCAGTAGTGTCTAGGTGGCTGCATCTAGCGCCACGTTTTGTTCGTGGCACGATCTCACAGCGAAATGGTAGCATATTGGTCTAGAGCTCCCACATCGCGAGAAGATGGCTCTTTATACGCACGCGACCGTTCGAAATCCGTGTCCAAGGTATTATTACCGGCGCGTAGCGTGTATAGAATCGTCCGATAGATCTCAAGGACTTTGGCGGTGGAGAGCGTACTAGTTCCTATGTACACAAAAAGCGCAAGGCGCTACCCCATGTTATTGAGAGAGGTGTATCGATATATGACTATTTGATGCGCTGCCGCTGGGAGGGAGTAGACCTGCTTGACAACTCTCGTGATTCTGGACGCCGCGGACGATCTGGTGGTGATCTCTTGGATTCCCGCGAGGCGAAGAAACTACGAACTGAATGGTGCTTCTCTCTCTTTTACCTCTTACCGCTTTGACGTGGTTGCTTCTGTATTATATTCGACAACATGCGCGTTTGTACTCTAAACGATTCGTAACAAGGAATACTCGTTGCTTTGCTTTTCCATAGCTTGTGGTTGATGTCAGTGCTAGGCTTCGCTCAACTGTTTAAGCTTTATTATGTTGGTGAGCTCTTCAGAGGACTGAACATTCAACAACCAGTCGATTCCGTGTTACATCATTCTTGACCGGACCACGAACATTCTTTGGGTTCAGAGGCTCAGCGCTCCGCTCTGACCTGAGCAGTGAGCATGCTCTGTCGCATAGGACTAACACCACCACCTCGTTTTCGGCGGTTCATTGCATGCTGTCTAGGTGCATTCAATAACCACTCAGCCGCCACGCCGACTTCCTTTACTTAGCATGCCCAAACTGATTAAGTGTACGCGCAAAGTCAGTTCCTAAGGTTTAGGACGCGTACTTGCTTCAACGTGCTCGTGTATTATTCTTACTTTGGTCGCTATAGCAGCAAACGGAGAAGTTCTTAGAACGATATGTCATATTTCGAAGAATAAGTGGGGTTCGTATAGTATCGTTAAACATTGACACCGCGATATGTGCGCATCTGAGCCTGCAAGCGGTCAACCTGACCGGGCGTGAACTGATCCATGCAAGAATCGTACGAGTAGTCCATGTAGTTGTCTATAAGAATCTGCATCAGACACCATCGTCGAGGTTTGAAAAATGCTCACGTATAGGGTCAAGGCCAGGACTGGGGCAGGTATCCCTGCCAGTGGGACATCCTTGTGCTAGTGGCCGGTCAGTAAATTTCTCAAAGATTGGAGTCACGGCAACACATACCAGGCGAAGCCTCGGCAGGCGTATCAGCAACCATGTCGCCTTGACCGTCACAACCGTCCTGGAAGGTGTGGTACAGACCAACCTGCCAATCAGTTAGTCGTACTGCGCGCAAAGTAGAGACAAGACCATACCCAGTGCCCAACCTCGTGTGTGGCAGTCTTTCCTTCGTTGTAAGGTTTCGTCGTACCCCCCGGCAGGGTGGAATAGAGGATTACGACGCCGTCGTCTTTAGGGTTGCTCGCGTAGCTGGCAGGAAAGGTCGAGTAGCCCAATAATCCTTGGTTATTTTTGGACTTGAAGCCGACGGTGTAGATGTTCAATGCTGATGGCCCTCCTTGGCGGAGCTTCTGCTTCATCTGAGTCTGCGCGCGGCTGCAAGACGAGTCAGACTCGGGGTAAGGAAGTGCAAGGACGCTTACGAATTAGGACCCGCATTAGAGAACCAATCCGCGTTCGCGACATACTTGAACTGGCGCAATGTGAAAGTCAGACCGCTGTTCTGGAAATTGTCATTCAAAACATCCATTTGGGCGGAGATCTGTTCCGGCCTATCAAAGTGAGCACATTCGGAGCGACGTTCAAGATACACCTACGGAATGTAACCGCGGTCCCTGGTCTTGCCGGCGTAGATGACATGAAAGAATACATCGATGACCGCTGATCTAGCAGAATCGGTTTCGTTGCTCTCGACCTTGTTCAACCTGAAATGATCCTCGTAGGCGTTCTTCTGCTCGGGACTGATCTCGGAGCCACAACGACTAGTATTCACAGAATATTAAACGAAGTAGTCGCGAGGTGACAACATACGTGCTCTGCCCTACAACGTCGACAGATCGTGTCAGGCTAGTACTGGGAGCGAACGGCGGCGGCCTAGCGAAGACAGACATGCTGGCGAGGACGGCGAGGCCCGGCGAGAGCGGCAAGCATAATGGGCGTTAAGGAGCGTGATAAACGAATGTGGGGGATAGAGACTGGAGACTAGGTGGGAG
>QLPD01000511.1:0-10187 GCA_003314085.1 Hymenopellis raphanipes
GTGCAGCCGGTGGAGTCGTTTGATTTGCAGAGTTTGTTGGGTGGGGGTGTTGGGGATGGGAGTAGTGAGGGGTCGCAGGGTGGTGGCGGTGGGCCGCCGTCTTCGTAGTGGTTTATCTTATTGGATCTCTGTGTAATGTGATGCGTGCTATGTAGGTATTGTATTTGTTAATTATGAGTTTGGTATGATGGAATTTTTGTAATTGATTGTACAAAGGGGAGGAAGGATGTGAAGGTCACAGGAATGGTTGCTACCGTTTTACTAGTAGATATGATGTGCTCATAAGTATGTGGACTAAGAGCAAAATAGTTGATTGGCCATTTGAACCCACTGCACATCCACTAAAACTCGAACCTTGCAGCATTGTTTTAGTTTATGGGACCACATTTACTCGGCTCCGTACTGCGTCGGAATATGCCGCAAGCTTTCTGTCCTGAACGATGACTACGATCTGTGCAGTTGACCTGTGGCGCCTGCACTTGACCTGCACCGTCCCGGTTTCGCAAGCCATTAATCCGGTCCTGCTGTTCCCGCCTCCTACACAGCCACATGAAGATCCCTTCATGTCTCCGAACTTCTGACCGTACGGGAACATATAGTTCCGCATCTCTGTGTGCTCCAATATAATCCCCTGGTAGTGGCAGGATGCTGCTGATCACGCACCATGGACCGCCATATCTTCCCCGACCACACGACTCTCGTTCTTCGCTCGTTGAGGGGACTTGTCGCATCGCATCCGTCTTTGTCTTTGCTCCCTGCGACGAAAACGGTTATTAATGCTGCTCATGATACTAGTAAAGTATCGCTGATCTGCGGTGGTGGTGCAGGACATGAGTAAGTTCCTCTTTCTTTTCTTCTCTTTTCCTCGATTAACTAATGATCCCTTGAACAGGCCAGGATCCACAGGCTTCGTCGGCCGCGGGTTCCTCTCTGCGTCTGTCAGCGGAGACACATTCGCCAGTCCCTCTGCAAAGCAGGTCTATACCGCCGTCAAAGCTGTTCCTTCCACCGCAGGAACGATCTTGATTATCACGAATTACACGGGGGACAATCTGCATTTCGGATTGGCATGCCAGCAGGCGCGCGCGAATGGGATCGACAACATCGCGATCCTGCCTATATGCGACGACGTCAGTGTCGGGCGGACGAAAGGCGCTCTGGTGGGGCGCCGTGCGATGGCGGGGACGATTCTCGCTTGTAAACTTCTCGGGGCGGCATCCGAAGCCAATTACTCCTTCGCAGAGACGCTGGCGTTTGGGAGAGCTGTCACGGACGGGCTTCTCTCCATCGGGTGCACGCTCGGGCACTGTCACGTCCCTGGGCGGGATAATGCGCAATATGGTGTTATTGGGGAGGATAGTATTGAGATTGGGCTGGGACTGCATAATGAGCCGGGGGTGTATGTGGTCAGCCCGCAGCCGACGCCTGAGAAGCTTATTGAGAGGATGCTGGATTTGTTGTTGGACCAGGAGGATGTGGAGCGTGCGTTTGTGCCGTTCCGGGAGGGCGATGGGGTTATTTTGTTTGTGAATAATATGGGTGGGATGAGTACGCTGGAGATGTTTGCTGTCGTTGATGAGGCGACGAAGCAGCTTGGTACGTGTTCTCGCTTTCATTCGACCAACACATTATTTCTTATTGATTCCCGTTATTTAGAATCGCACCCGCTCAAGATACGGATTGAGCGTATACAGTGCGGGTCTTTCATGACCTCGCTCAACGCGCCGGGTTTTTCGATAACGCTGCTTAATGTCTCTCATTCTGCGCGCGTCCTCAATAGTGGAAAAGGGGAGAAGGAGATTATCGATTTATACGACGCGCCGCACGCTAGCGCTGCTTGGCCTGGAGGGAATATATACCCTGTCCCGGAGAACTTGAAGAAGAGGACACGGGAAGAGAGGATTATCGAGGTCAAGGAGGAGCCTGTTGTTGTTCAGGCAGAGAGTGCCGGGCCCAAAGTTACAGGTTCGTTTTGACGCTTGGTTTATATTATTCTTTATTCATTTTGTCTTGCAGTTGATCCGGATGTTCTTCGTCGTGCGATTCAATCCGGAGCGCAAGCTGTATATGATGCTGAGCCCGATCTGACGAAGTGGGATACTGTAGGTTTCAAAATCAAACCTTCGTACATTGTTAACCTTTAATCTTTTGGGTAGATCGTCGGCGATGGCGATTGTGGAGAGACGTGTGCGATAGGTGCCAAAGCCGTCATGGCTGCTCTCGACAAGGGCCTCGGAAAGGACGGTGATCTCGTCGCCACGTTAAGAGACGTGACCGAGATTATTGACGGTAAGCACAAGCACTAACCAGCTCTCATCCAAAAAACTGATTAGTTGCTATTGTATAGATAACTGCGGCGGAACCCTGGGCGCCATTTACAGTATCTTCCTCGCTGCTCTTACAGCGGAAGTACGGATATTAGGAACGAGTCGGCCGGTTGACGTTGGGTTTTGGGGCGAAGCGGCTGCGAGGGCTATCCAGACTTTGGGACAGAGCACCAAGGCAAGGGTGGGCCATAGGACGGTTATGGATGCTCTTATCCCGTTTGTCGAGGGCTTGTCCGCATCATCGGAAGGGGGGTTGGCAGAGGCGATTAAGAGGTGTGTGGAAGGTGGGGAGGGGACGAAGGATTTGGTTGCGAAGCTTGGGAGGGCGACGTATGTTGGCGCGGATCGGGGTGCCCTACCTCCGGATCCGGGCGCGATGAGTATGGTTGCGTTTGTGCGTGGGATGGGTGGGGTGTTTGGTGTTCAGGTGTAGTGTGATGATGAAAATTGGATGTTTGGGTGGGATAAGTGGACGTATTACATTACGTTTGTTTATGTTTAAAAGACAGTTAATACTTAACGAATGTACTTTTGTAAACCACATCGTGCGTGGTAGCGCTCATCTTGGTGTCTGGCATTTTCGAGTGGCAGAAGCGGAACACCTAATCGGCGGAAGTTGCCGAAGTCTGGTTTCTTCATGCTTTCACTGCCGGAGTAGGAAGAGAGGGTCTTGCCCGCCTCTAACGTTTTCACAACTGGCCGTTCTTGATTGTGTCGCCCCCTACTACTTGCCCTCTATCACTTACCAGCAATCCCCCTATCTTCACTTCATGGTAAATAAGCACCCACAACGATCTTGTTCAATCATTGAGCATACCAAGCAGACGTCGAATCCGGGGTTACATATCCCTCTGGAACTCATTGAGCCCATTATCAAACACGCCGGGCGCTACAGTGCACAAGATCTGCAATCACTTTCCCTCGTTTCCAAAATCTGGACACCCATCGCTCAACCCCTCCTCTTTTCTTCTGTCGTGATTCATACCGACTTTATCCATACTAGTCCCGCCTTGTTTGGTGACACGGACGAATACCAGGTACGCACGCAACTCGGCGGTGTCCCAGATCCCCTCTTCTCCACCACTGGCACCCCCAGCCAGTTCCGACGTCTCCTGGAAATCGCACCGCACATCCCGCAGTATACTCGGCATCTCAAGTTTGGCCCTACGTATTCGAGAGGCTCCGATATCTTGAGAAATCCGTTAGCCTCTGAGGTACAAGACGTCGTCTCGAACTCACTACTAGGGATCACAATGCTTTTGATATTGGAAAAGGAATGCATTCAAGTGTAGCTACAACACGATCACGAGGAGGGATACAAAAACAAGGACAATGGTCGAGAAGGACACATATAGTATATACGAGCTTCGCCGATGGTAAATAGCCCCATCGCGACGACTACTGAGCACGAACGTTGCCCGCCGTCAGAACGGGCCTCGCACGACGAGCAACTAGGCGAAGCAATGGGCTGCAACATAGTCAGAGGGAGAGGCGACTTTGAATGACAATACTCAGCTTCGTCGGCCAGCGTCGCGGGGTGCCGGACCAGTCAGTGGGTGTGCTCGCTGTGTAGGAAAGGTGCTGCAAAGTCAACTTGGCGTCCAGCGGCAATAATCCTCGGGTCTTCTCGACTTGGCGTCTTTGCGACGGACGACATCCCGAACCTAGATGCGAGTCTGCTTGCATGCAGGAGAGCGAAGAAATAAATGGCGAGGAATGCAAGTATCGAGAGGAAGGCGGAGCGAGGAGAAGCAGGGACTTGATGGTGGGAAAGAGAGATGCGGACTTCAAAAAAACTTCAATCAAACACGTAGCACCGATCAGGAATGCGCACGGACCATGGTCCATGACCTGACTAAACCCAAGGCGATCGGCCCACCTTTGCCCACTTCTCCCATATTCTCGAAAACTTTGTCTTCAGCCTGGGTACCAGCGACGGCTTGCGCTGAGAGGTGACGGATGACCATCAATCGAGTCACTGTGAACGGCCGGTTGTGCTCGATGATGATGACCGGGATGCAGAACAAGCGCTCGACGACGAGATATATCAGATACACACAGAGCGGCGAACACGACGCAATCTTACTACCTATACTCCTACTATTTATTGCCTGTTCATGGCCAATATTACAACTGTTCTCCAAGCCATGCCTTAACCTCGAGCAAGCACCGGACAGCAGATTGAAAATCCGTATTGACACCACCGATGGCGAACACGGCGGGAACATACCTTTGGAAGGCTCGGCACTTATTGTGCAACCAACGCTTCGGGCCATTTCCACATGTACCCTACGTACCGTGACGCGCGGCTACCCGACTGTCAGTATGCTACATATAGCTTGGTGAGTTATACAGTATCCTACGTAGGCTACGTATTCTGACCCTGCACCTGTATAGCCCTGTATAATACAGAGAGAGGGGGGGGTATATGTATCGTTTCAGTTTTTCCTGATGTGTGAGCCTTGAAACACTCGTTCTTCACGACGTTACCTTCGATCCGCAAGTATTGTTGAACGCCGGCGTAGCAACACCATTCCCCTCGGGAATGAAAGCTTCGAGGAGGCTCTCCTTGCGCTGGTTTGTCATATTCAGTAAATCGCTAACACCATTCAGGATGTTACTCGATGCTCTCTCGGCACCGTCATCTCCCGTGGACATTTTCCACCTTCGCGGGCTCTCTTTGGTGTCTCCCATGTTTCAACCTCTCCTCAATCGTCTTGAAGCTGCCGATTCTACACTATCTATCCTCCGCAATCTTCAACGCAATACATTAGAGCACCTTAGCTTACCCGTGGCGATTCCGCGTGAGTAATTGGCCTACCTTCCACGTTTCAAATCTAATGACTAAGTCTCGCTGTTAGTCTTTGAACTATCGTCTTATAACCTCACGGAGCGGCTCAAGTCTCTGCGTGTATCAAGCCTGTTTCTTCCTGCGTGCATTTCCTGGTTGACTCAGTCGTTGGAGTGTGGCTCGTTCCCTGAACTGACTACAATCACTATTGACATCCATGTCGGTGGGGCTAATGCACTCATTTTGGACGACGAGGATGACTGGAGGACTTTTGGTGCGGTTTTACGAAACACTACTCGTGTCGAGATAGTCAGGCTATCCGCCGACAACTACACCGATTACCCAAGCAAGGAATATTGTGAGGCGCTTCTGGCTGGTGAGGAGAGTCGCTCTGTTCTCGGTCTACTTAGTACGAGTGAGGGATAGTTGTATTCACACGCCGTACCTGGTGGAAGAAGTCTACGGACGCCTCACTGAAGCGATCATCCCGAGAAGTCACTACGGCTGGAACTGAGATGGGTACTGGGTCACAGAGGAGAAGAGGGAAGGAAACCAGCGAGCAGATGAACAAGCGAAGGCGGCGTCCCAGAAGAAGAGCCTACCAGTTCGGAACAGTAGATCAATCCTGCAGAACAAGCTACTAGTCAGCAAATCGGCTAGTTCACGAGACGCCCGAGTGCAGAGGAGAGGGAGTCACCCAAGAACACCACAACTTTGACGACGCCTGGAATGAAACACCTTTGCGCCACAGAGTCTATTCTACAAAGCTAAGCTACGATACTTAGATACATTTACATATAGTAACTACTACGAGCCCGCATGTCTAGTGCCACAAGCAGTAGCTGCGCTCCATAAACGGGAAATGATCAAATCAAATTAATCTGCGGAAGTTGCCGAAGTCAGGTTTTCTTCATCCCTTCGGTGCCGGAGGTGTACGATTTGCCCTCTGTCATTTACCGGCAATAAACCATTATCTTCAATGGTAATTATGCGCTCAACGACCTTGTTCAATCATTGAATACATACAGCAGACCCCGAATCCTAGATTGTATCTCCCTGTCGAACTCATCGAGCCCATTATAAAGCATGCCGGACGCTACAGCGCACAAGACCTGCGATCACTTTCTCTCGTTTCCAAAATCTGGACACCCATCGCGCAATCCCTCCTCTTTTCTTCTGTCGAGATTCACACCAACTTCATACATACTAGTCCCGCCTTCTTTTGCGGCTCAGACGAATACCGGGTGCGCAGGCAACTCGGAGGTGTCCCAGATCCCCTCTTCTTCACCACTGGCACCCACAGCCAGTTCCACCGTCTTCTCGAAATCGCACCACACATCCCCCAGTACACGCGACATCTCAAGTTCGGCTCGAAGCGCTCCCATAGCTTCAAGAATCTACTCGCCTTTGAGGCACAGGGCGTCATCCCTAGCTATCTCGCAATGTGCACAAAGCTCGAGAGCCTTAGATTCGAGTTCTGCTCTTGGGATGCTTTGCAGGTTATATATGAGCCACTGTTTGCCGTTCTGAGAGCGTGTCACCAGCTCAGGTACCTCAGTCTGTCATGCGTAACCTTCAAAGACGTCGTCTCCTTCCTGGCGCTGCTGGAGAGTTGTGCGAGCCTCGAAACACTCGTCCTTGATGATGTTACCGTCGAGCCGCAAGACCAGGTGAATACGAGAGTATCAACGCCATTCCCTCCAGGAATGAAGGCTTCAAGGCCGCTCCCCTTACACTCGTTCGTCTTGTTCAATGAAGAGTTGCAATCGTTTTCGATGTTACTCGATGCCCTCTCTGTACCATCATCGCCCGTGGACATTTTACACGTTAGCGGGCTGTCCTTAGCGTGTCCTTCGTTTCAGTCTTTCGAAAGTGCTGTTGAAGCTACCAATTCTACAAAGTCTGTCCTCCGCAATCTTCAATGTCACGCATTGGAGCACCTCAGCTTACCCGTAACGATACCGCGTGAGTAATTGCCCAAGCTTCCATGTTTTATATCCAATGACCAAGCCTCATTAGTTATTGAACTATCATCCTATACTCTCATGGAACGGCTCAAGTCTCTTCGTGTATCAAGTCGGTTTCTTCCCCCGTGTATTTCGTGGTTGACTCAGACGTTGGAGTGTGGCTCGTTATTTGAACTGACTGTTATCACTATTGACATCCATGACTATGCCAACGCTTTGTTTCCTCCTGCATTCATTTTGGAGGACCGGGACAAAGCTGCCTGGAGAGCCTTTGGTGCGGTTTTACGCAACACTTCTCATGTCGAGATAGTCAGACTATATGTCGACAGCTTCATTGATTATCCAGCCCAGGAAGACTTACAGATGCTTCTGGCTGGTGAAGATCGCCCTGTACTCAATCTACTCCGTGTAAGTCAGTGATAGAAATTTTACTATGTAGTACTCGGACGCTGTATGTATACACGGATGGACTCGTCAATGCCATGTATTAGTTTATTTCTTCTAAAGCTTAGAAACGCATCATGATTTTCGGCCATGAAATTCTACGCCGCCGTTTATTTCTTCTACCTTTCCCTTCTTAACCCTCCGACAAGCGTCGACCTAACGAGGGAGACGTCGTTCCTAAAGCTAATGTATTTACACCCAATTCTTGTACTTGAAAGAGACAGTTGAATCGACTATGTCGGACCCTGATACCCTAGGTTTCTGCCAGCGCCGATAAAATCAGCATACTCGTTCTGAATAGCGTCTTGCCTGACGGCACTCGTGATACCCCACGCGATAAGTCCTCCAACCAGCCCAACCCCAGTACTGGCGGCTGCGAGTACAGCCACTCCGCCCAGCATCGACCCTCCAATGGCAGCTAGACCGGAGGCGATCCCTGGCCCACTGAGCCCTGCGACTGTTCCTGCAGCGGAAATGATTGGCGGCGCCGCGAGCGCAGATGAAGCAATCCCCGCTGCGATAGTTACAGAAGATCATCAGGATCATAGCATGTTGAGCACAAAAAGTAACGTACTAGCTACGCATGTACCCGCTGCAATGTTTCCTGTCGTCCTATCGTTCTCATTGGCGGTGACAATCATGCGCATCCCCCCGCCGGCCGTCATAACGGGACATACGGATATTACTGCAACACCGGCAACAGCGCCTCCCCCTACAATCCCTCCGAAGGTCGCCAATCCGCTCATTGTGGCGGCACCGCCACTGAGCCCGACACCAGCTGCAGAGGTGACAACGGTGGCAACCCCAGTAGCTTTTTCGAACGCCTCGACAATCTTTGAAGCACCGTACAGTATGGCTTTCTCTGCAGGATCGACGTGTGACTTTGGAAGTTGACAGATGAGAACGGGATCGACATCAGTGAGAAAAATGGCGGGTTGCCTCGAAAGTTGAACAACGTAGGTACCGCTGGATGTGTTTTTGCTATGGATGATGCCGTATCTGAAGCAGGGCATGATAGGGGATCGGGGGTTGGGAGAGAAGATGACGACGACATAAGTTCCGTCCGCGAAACCCATGATGGCGTAGAAACTTTAGAGGTGCTCTGGGGGAGTGACTAGACAACCCTACCCTTTTTATTGCATTTTGGACGGCGGAGATCAGTCTTGCCGTATCGGTATATTCGGATCCAGCACTGAGAGACAACGAAAAAGGCGTCAAGTTTGGTTCAGAAGATCGAATGTCAATTCAATGAGGGATCGGCGAGGTCGACTCGAAGTAACCCGAGCCCATCACGGCCGTTATGCTATCGTGAAAGTGGTGGTCATTGGGTTATGCATCGGGCCCGTCACCAAGGCGCTAAGGTTGTTCGAAGAAGCCAATGCCAGATCGACTCGCCGATTTACAACTTGCGGATGGTCATACCCTCCGAGAACAGGTGCTACGCCTCGAGAGAGGCATCAAAACTACAAGTTAAGCGCTCGTAAAAGACGGAGAAACTCACATAGGTATCAACGGATAAATTGTGTTTTCTACTCCCTAGAAAGGTGTCAGTGATCACTCGCATCAAAGGAGAGCCTTCAGACTTGGGTCTGACTAACGAATCACTCACTAGAGTCGAAAATTTTCAAGACCACTGTTTCTAGAGTCTCGAGTTTAATCTCAAAGACGGCAAACAGTTAGTCTTTGTCCTTGAACACTGTTCAGCTCCCGTCCTCCGTGTGAACGCTCCCAAATGAGAAAGCGCTTTACGAGAGCAACAATAATAGCTGTGGGCGTATTCTGGGCCCTAACGAGGACTTGAATCGCTGAGGTGAATGAAAGTGCAAACGAAGACAGCGTGGGAACCTTTGTTGCAACTAATGACCATTCGTTGTCGTCAAGATCGAGAATCGGCGGACTTCCGGACAAGCATGAAGTGGTGACTCCCACTCTTCCCGTCATTCCTCAACGAGACCCATGACGGTCTTCTACCGACCTACCTAGCACCGATGTAAAGCGGCCGCCTAGAAGCGTTAATGACTGTGCATCTGTCACTTTATTGTCTTCACTCCTTTCACACCTGCACATTGTCGACAGGTCCAGAAGCTGAGTTACGAGCAAGTGCGGGAGTCCATCTGCCTGATGAAGCGCTCGCACTATTCATAGAACATTTTGGGCTCCAACGTGCGTTCACTGCCCTCGTCTACACCATCACCGCCGATTGCTTCCACCCTTCCTCCATGACCAGCATTCAGTTGAGATTCTTACACGCTTCATTAATCCGACCTTCTTCAAAGACGGGTCAGAATAGCGGCGTCCTGGATGTCTTCTCTTCGAATGACAACTTGAGATAGACATACTGACACAATAATGAGATTAGACAACTTGCAACGTCTCAACGCAACCACCACTCACAACCGACAAAATGACATTATTGGGGGGTAAGAATACAGCTAGCTACACATCCTCTTGAACCTTGCCATCCACAGTCTTCGCCTCATAATGGAGCGCTTTACTAGGATACTTTTTCAGGGCGAGCTTCAGGATCTGCGCCAGGATACCCAGCAGGAGCACAAAGGCACTAAACGTCAAATAATCAGACCATCTACGTCCAGTGAACATGAGTAGAGAAAAGCTCACGTCGTAGTCGCAAAGCCTTGGACATATCTCGGACCAGTA
>QLPD01000512.1:0-22752 GCA_003314085.1 Hymenopellis raphanipes
GTGCGCTTACAGAACTGCACGTCAGAACCGTCTCCTCCAGACGCGACTGGTATGAAATCCGAGTTGGCATTACAGTTAGCTGTATGGGAAGGTTAAGCTGGTGATTTAGACCATGTCGATCTCACTCACTGCCGCAGGTCCAGGCCAGCGTCGCGGACGGCTCGCAGTACCCAGCGGCGGCGAAGTATGTGTAAGGCGCGAACGCGTCGATCTGTATCTTGCTCAAAATGGCAAAATATTACGACCCGCTACACATGAGAATTTAGTTGCATATCAGAGCTTTTGGGACAAGTTGTCGCCATTCGTCGCCGTGTGTGAGAGTGAGTCAGTCACCGCGTTTGTGAGAGTCGTTGATCACCGCGTTTGTGAGAGTGGTCGATCACCGCGTGTGTGAGAAACGTCGTGCGAGAGTCATCGCTCACTGCGATTCACAGTCGTCCACCGTGTTTCACAGACATCGCTGGTACTTGTCAGAGTCGCATTTCAGAGTTGTTGACCACCGGTCTTGACCTGGTCTTGACAGACGCGGTCGAGCGCTGCATAAAGTACTCGGGTCCGCGGCAATTTCCGTCCGGGGGTTCGAGTCCGACCGGGTGTTGACCCCGTTTTTGGTTTCTTTCATTTTCATGTTGCTATTTCTGGGCTATTTCCATGACCAAAATATAGTTATTTATGCTCTCATCCATTCTACTGAAGACTGGGTCGTCTCTGAGAGCTTTTCTGCCTGTTCTGTATGATGTTTTGAGACCCATGCTTTGCAGGCACCTGCATTTATTCAAGAACCTCAATACAACTGAAGTAATGATTTAGCATTTTCCTTCAAGATATTTAGACTTTTAACAACCCTCTACTAATCTACCATCAAACGCCAAATGCCAGACGCCACAGTTCGACTGTGGCAGTGCTTGACGTCATGGGAAAACCTTACCAACCTCTCGCCAAGAAGATTCGGGTTACGTCCTGTCTATAGACAGTCTAATCACAGGAATGTACACTAAACACGCTGCCAGTAGCCCGGAAACGGCAACATGAAAATGAAAGAAACCAAAAACGGGGTCAACACCCGGTCGGACTCGAACCCCCGGACGGAAATTGCCGCGGACCCGAGTCCTTTATGCAGCGCTCGACCGCGTCTGTCAAGACCAGGTCAAGACCGGTGGTCAACAACTCTGAAATGCGACTCTGACAAGTACCAGCGATGTCTGTGAAACACGGTGGACGACTGTGAATCGCAGTGAGCGATGACTCTCGCACGACGTTTCTCACACACGCGGTGATCGACCACTCTCACAAACGCGGTGATCAACGACTCTCACAAACGCGGTGACTGACTCACTCTCACACACGGCGACGAATGGCGACAACTTGTCCCAAAAGCTCTGATATGCAACTAAATTCTCATGTGTAGCGGGTCGTAATATTTTGCCATTTTGAGCAAGATAGATCTGGGCGGCGCTTAGCTGCGTGATGCTTTGCCTTGGCATTGGCGTAGCACGAGCTAATATGCCCAAGAACAGGCAGGCGAAAGCAGTACCGAGCATCGTAGAGACCGCTGCCTGGAAGATAGGCAAGTGAGGCTTGGACCACAGTAACATGCGGAATCAGCACACCTGTTATATTGACGCCCGGCTTCATGGCACATGCGGAGACTCCGAGCTCAAATTAGTCTATTGACTCCCCACATGGAAAGCCCGCAAGTGTGCTCGTAAGTTGAAGTAGAGAAGCTCGAGCTGCAAATAGCGACATATGGAAACGCGCAGCGCATACAGTACGCCACGCGTTGTGGAGCATCGAGCAATGAGTGCTATAGAAAGGAAAGGTCAGTGATCCTGGTGATGGAAACAGATCAACAGTCCATCAGTATGTTGATGCATCACTCAATGTCTAAAAGCTCGACATGAGCGCACCATACGTTCTCCACGGTGATAACCAATCACGACAATCATTGGAGATCGATAATATATACTATTAAAGCCGCACGTCTAAAACCTAGAGAAGTGAATAATAAATACGGCGCAAATCAATCCATATCGCGGCGCATCTACCCAATGTATGGGTCGCAAACATGGGGGTCGTGAACCTGTGCAGGATCACGAGTAAGGTACCCTTCGTCAACGCCTTTGAAGTAGGACCTGTTTACACATGGACGGTCAGACATGTGGACTTCCATGAACGTGCGTACGGCCTCACCATTGCCTAGCCAAGTCACCAGCAGCTTCAGAAATCTCTATCTTGAAGTTCCAGAACTATAAACACGCTCGTGATTGAATGCCTATCAGCCAACGGAAACGACTTACTATCCAACCGGCCCCCTTGGTGTATGCGAGTTTCTGCGCGTCTGCCCATTTGAACAAGAATTCATCTGTTGCGTTGAATTGCGTAGGCAGACCCCATTCTGCATGATATGGCGCGTCAATCACGGTATCCCACGTTGTACAATGCTTGAAAGGCACCTCCAAATACTAATGGGCTGTTTCCTAAAACTGCGTCGTTTTGAACGCGTTGTAGATCTGCGTTAGGCGTGAGGGACCTGCCGAAGCACTAAAGAGACGCATACTGCATATGCTCTTCATGTAAGCCTCTTCGTTGGGATCGGCAACACCCTAGACAGTCACCAAATCAACCATGAAAGTCTACAAGTTCGCAAAAGCGTACCCCAAAGCTGAAAGTAGATTAGAACTATGATCTACAGACACTTCGCGAACTCACTTGTAGTATAGATGATTGTCGTACAGCTGAGGCCCCATCGCGGCCTCGGCGGGATTCGGGGGATTGTTATACTGCCAATTTATATCCATGAACCTAGGACGCGGTTCATAAACACTCGACTTTATGGAAGAGACTTACGACGTAAATAGTGGAGTACATGAGCCTTGCGGTGTGAATGAATTCGTCAGACTGTCAATAGATAATTGCACGCCAAGTTGCTGGAGGATGGGATTGCTTTCCGTAACATGTCATCGGAGGCGTCAGAAGCGGCTCCGATTATCGCGGCGGTAACATTTGTTTCGGCGCTTGCAAACGGAGTGTTGATGCCCAGGACTTGCTCTGTGATCCGGACGACCTCAACAAAGGCCTTCTGGACTGGGATGGCTAAGTAATAGGATCGGGAATACGATATTGGGGACTTACAATGGCCGTACCCAGGGGTCATGTTTGCGTCCATGATAGGTTCATTGACGGCCTCAATGGCTACGACACTGGAAAAATCGGGATCGACATGGGAAAGGGTAGTCATTACAGCTGTCCAAATAAGGGCTCGGACATAGTTGAAATCGGTCTGGAAGGCGATAAGAAGAGCTTTAATGACAACCAAGACGACGTACATAAAATTCAACGTCCGATGTACAGCTAGAAATCCGAGGACATGAGACCGATATCACCGAAGACCATAAAAAAGCATACCGGCCAGTGAACATTTGGTTTGGACTCTGGACACCGGGGAGTGCATGGTGGTCCAAGATGACGGAGATGCCAGCGCGCGCCAATTGTCGAAGTCCGCGTTTCTGAAGACGAATGAGTGCTCTTACAAACCGTGGCGTTGGAGAATTCACACCAAATGCGCTAATCCGCCAACAGGGTAAAATTCCTTCGATCGGTCCACCAAGGGCTCGACGATCCAATAACCGAGCTAAGAGCTGTCGCTTACACGACTGATCTATACTTGAAATTGGGCACTCACGGGAATGCGAACTGTGTTAATTCCGTTCTTGACAAGCTGCTCTACATCAGCCTCGTTGAACCATGAATCCCTATGAAACTAGTTGGGAATTTTCATGAAAGACGAGCTGGACATACCAATGTTTGGCAAAAGTGGCGTCTGCAGTCTCAGGATAAGCACGGACTAGCTCGCTGAGAGAACGTCAGCAATGCTAGTGTGAGCTAGCGCAGAAGAAACTTACAACTCGGATCTGATACATGTGGAACAGTCGGCGCAGTCCTGTCCACCCATCTCAATCCACTCTGCGGGGAAATGATTTGGAAAGACAATCATGTCGCGTTAATTCCCATACCTTGCGGCAGCATCCATGGTTCAAGGACGAGCCTGATCAATTACTCGACTGAGTGGAGACGCGCCTACTATATCGTTGAGAACATACCAGGACCCAAGGTTTACGCCGTATATCTTGTCGGGAAGGGCAGCCTTTCCGACGAGAAAGAAAGCCGTTAGAAAAAACGTCGCTAGGAGGTATGTGAACATCGAGGAAGATCAGTTGTCTGGTAAGAGACACGACTACCTTTATAGGAGGCAGCCTGCCAGCCCTCGCTTCGAATCGATCATCGAATGCGGCGCCTTGTCTGCAAAGATAGCTCTAAAAGAGCTTGTCTCTGGGGGAATGACCAGAAGAGTCGGCGAAAGACCGGGCAAGAAGCGGACGCGAGGAACGCGATGGCACGACATCGCGTAACCATCCTAAAGCGCGCGTAATACGTCTGCAGCATATAGCACGGGGGCACGCCCTGACCAGACGTGCGGTCAAGTGATTTAAAAAGCTGTTTTCAAGAGAAACTCTATCCACAGGTCCATATGGTACTGAGGGGCGCTTGGCACTTGGTTTGTCGAATTAGAAGGGCGTGTATTCCGATAGATTAAGTCCGATTGCGTGCATCCTTTCAAAAGTTATCTGAAACCATCCGAGCAGGAGCGTCAAACAAATGCGCTAGTGGGGATGTTCGTGTCCGGTGTAAGAGGCGATGGGTTGAAGGCTCAGTACTCAGTTGCCTTGAAATGGTCAAGTGGTAAAAAGCAGCTTTTCTCAATCCGATCACCGGTCACAATTCGCGCACGTGTCGCCTCCCACGCCTGAAGCCAGTCACCTCTTTCCACTCTTGGGGAACAACACCATGCGGGCTGCGTTCCTGCAGGTATCTATAGAAGGTAGTCACCTTTCCACGTTCCCAGAGCGGAACGTTCAGCACGACCAGCAGACCGATGACCCGGGGTTCAACGACTGATATGAGGAAACCGGAGTTCCTGCTATTCTTTCTAACCTTGACTGATTAGTCTTTGTCAATGACCGCCTCGTCATCTCTTATTCTGGTATTTAAAGTAAGCGCCATGCGTTTATGCTCTAGCCCGGTCCTCCACCATGGTCACCTTCCGCCGGTTACTCTCGAGCGCGTTGATTCTTGCCCCAAACGTCTTGTCTTCGCCAATCGACCCACTTCTCGAAGCTCGGCAATCTATTACTACGCTTAGCGCGAGTGCTATAGCAGCGTTCAAGACGTACACGTTCTATGCTAGTGCTGCGTATTGCAAACCTGCAGTGACCTTAACTTGGACATGCGGCAGTAAGCTCTTCTCGTTCACATCGTAGCCTCCTGACGTCGTATGCTCGCAGGTATCTGTGATGCCAATTCGGACTTCCAGCCCGTCGCATCGGGAGGTAACGGGGATTCGGTACAGTTCTGGTATGTGGGCTACGACCCCAGCCTCAAGGCCGTCATCGTTGGTCATCAGGGAACCGACACATCGAAGCTGTCAGTATGAAAGAGACAATTTCTTCTGTCAATGACGCCGTAAGATAGATTGCCCCTCATCACCGATGCATCTATCATCCTCAAAAAGTTAAACGATAAGCTTTTCCCTGGTATTGATTCCGACATCAAGGTTCACGCCGGTTTCGGGGAGTCGCAAGCAGAGTGCGTTTCTTCTTGCGATATTTCGCTTGAGGGCTCACTATTATGTCTAAAGTTCCGCAACACAAGTCCTAGCAGCCGTCAAAAGCGCCATGACGACACATTCAACGAACACAGTCACGGTCGTGGGACATTCCCTTGGCGCTGCGATTGCGCTCGTCGGGGGCGTGTACCTCGACCTTCAACTTCCATCTGCCAACGTTAATGTCATCACGTACGGAATGCCTCGAGTACACATTTCAATTGTTCATCGAACAACAACTAACGCCGCAGCAGGTTGGGAATCAAGAATTCGCGGACTATGTTGACGCGCATCTGTCAGTTTCGCATATCAACAATAAAGAAGATGTTGTTCCCATCTTGCCCGGTCAGTCAGGCGTCGAGGACCTGTGATTATGTTCAATCTTGTTACAGGGCGTTTTCTGGGCTACCATCATTGTTCAGGTGAAAAGCATATCCTGGACTCTGGAGCATGGGTAGCTTGCCCAGGTAGGTTTCGTGACGTGCTCGACTAATCGTGTTTTCTCATGCCCGCTTTCTTAGGGCAAGACAACACCGATTCTCAGTGTACTACTGGAGATGTTAAAAACATCTTTGAGGGTGTTTCCGGAGATCATAATGGTGCGGCTCATGGTTCTCTGGCGTATGAACGTTTGTTGATTGACACGACGCCAGGTCCATATGACGGAGTCAGCATGGGATGCTGATGTCTGTGTCCCGAACATTCTTTTCATCCAAGGCTTCGTGGCGCGAGGAATGTAATTTAACTTGATCTAGAGATACTCGCATGCAGAGAACGTCGACAGAACGAGCTACGTACCTTGGCATCCACCCAAGCAGAAATCATGTTCTAAATCCTCATGATACTGCCTACTTTCCTGGCTCTGTTAGTTCATCTCCTAAGGCCGATCAAAGGAATCGATTTGGAGAATGTTGTAAGTACATGAATTAATTAATGTGAGCCATTATGAATACACGAAAGGGAAACGATGATACAGATACTCATAGACTCTACTCCCAAGGCGTGTTGGCCAAACCAACGGCACCAGCATTCTCGACAAGGGTGAACGTGCGCGGCGCCTCCCCGGCTTTCTTCGCCTTGGCTTCAGCGGGGAGTCCTTCTGTGCCTAGGAATCCTGCCATCGCCAAGCTCTTACCCAAAACTGGGACCTGTATGGGGCCGTCAGTCTTCGCGTATTCATGGTTTCCCGGAGAAGCCTACCTTGATCTCTACCGCGGACGTGAAATGAGAGAGGACGCCTGTGATAGAGCTTCAAGGAGGTTAGAGCGTGCAGCACAAAGTAATGGCGTGGAAGGCGTACGTAAAGACGGTTTCTACCATCCGCTTCTCTGCTCTGTTGGTGCCAGCGATAACGGCGGGGCGATACATGATAGCGTCGGAGTATCCCAAGCCGGAGAGCTCCAGTTCTGTCAGACCCTTGCTCCTGGAAGGTCGCGTTAGTTACAAAGCCAATGTGGGGATGCAGCACGAACCGAGAGTAAAGCACAGACGACTTGGGATCAGCTCCGATAGACTGATATCACGTTGTAAGAATGGTACCGGAACAGGTAAGAGAATGGACTGACGGAACAATAGACTACACGCTGTGCCAATCCTTCCACACGCGCTTCTTTCGCAGAATTGACGACATATCTAAGGGACTGTAAGAAAAGTCATAAACGATGAGCAGAAACTCACGATCGGTCAATCTTCTCGAACGCCTCTGCGCTACCAGCATTCTTCTTGTTTGTTCCCAAGCTAAAATAATACGGTCAATATTCATTCAACAAAATTATTTGTACCCTCACGTGATAAACACGACATCCCACTTCCCGTCTTTCAACCCGGACTCGCCAAGCTTCTCAAAGTCGATAGTCTTCTGCTCCAGCTTCTCCTTTCCTGCTCCCAACGACGAGATGTCCGTGAGTCTGCGGCCATACTCGCCGACTTTGCTGTAGTGCGACGAGGCTAGCAGCTCTCTGAGGACGTTCGAGCCAACCTGGCCAGTGGCACCGATAATCAAGGCGGTTTTCGCGGACATCATACAAGACTCTGGGTGGTGGTTGTGAAGGGAATAAGGTATGCCGCCATTGTGTTGTCTTGGGCTTTAACAAGGACGGAAGTTTGCCGGCTGTGCGACAAATTAAGCAGCGGCCACACGGCTATTGCCGAGGCCGCTGTTCTCGCTCTCGTTCTCTGCTTGGAAGCCCAAGGACTCCTAGGATCTCTGTTGTTATCGACCATTGTGTGGAACGACATGGAACAAAGACGGGAAGGTACCCAAGAACAGAACTCGACTCGCCCATCGGAGTTTTGACTGTGGCGGTGAAACCATCAGTGTCTGTATCCATCACCGTCTATCTCTTCCATCTCAGTCTACTCTGTTTCAGTACTACGCGGACTACGCAATTTTAACGCTTTGCCACCGTACAGGTAAAAAGACAACACCAGCAGCCTATAGTATTCTAATGATCTTGCGTTCTGCATCGCCATGAAAGCCCCTCGAACACGTTGCCCTAGTGCTTGCGCTGGACCTGTCACGCCAGGACATTTCAAGCTGGTTGTTCAACAATGATATCCTGTCAACGTCAGAGAGCCGCGAAACGGTTCGTTCAATCTTTTCCCAGTGATTTTGAGACACGGCGCCTTGTAATGTGAATCGTCTTCCTTCCTCACCACGCGCTTTGGTCCCTATGGTCGGCCCCTTTGACGTCCCACTCGGACCTGGAATGCACCTTTGTGACGCGCTTGACATGCTCCACTGACATCAAAGTATGGATTCTATACACTTTAGATTTCATTATGCGCACTGATGTCCGTCTAGTTCCGCGAACTACGCGTCATGGGCGATCGGTGACGCCTGGCGCCACTGGCGTCATGGAGTGCTTCAACCTTTATATGAAGGAGGTCGGCTCTATTGAACTCTATCCGACAATCCACCCAATACTTACCAGCAACAACATCTTACCCAACAACACATTTTATCAGTATGGTGGGTCGGCCGCCCTTTAAAGCGCGTCTGCAAAAGGGCTAAGTACGGGCCTCGACAGGGATCTATCTTCAGCGCCATAGGCCGCGGTATCAACGCCATCATCTCTGCTATTGCCAATGTTCTCATGACCATTGTCGGAGCCATCACAACTGTAAGTGTTCAATTTATTTCTTGGCCATGTTCGTTTCGTTGACTTCGACTCTTGGCAGGTCATCGTCACGATATTCGACGTAATCATGGACATTATATGCTGCCGTTGTGGGTCCGGCAGGCGGCGCGCTGGGACTCACAGAGGTTGGGGTAGCCGCAGACGTGGCGCCGCGACTTATTAGGCGTGCAGTTCCCGTGACGCAGCTTGGCATACATGACCTTCGCGCCTTTCACGGGAATTTTATCGCCATTCTTGCTCAGTATACCCGCCGTTTCCAATCGCAATACGACATATAAAACTGTTGTATTACTACTTGCTGTACATCTCCAATACGGAACGTGCTTCTACTCTTCAGAGTAAAACAACGCTGCAAGCGAATGCGGCCCATCTATCAATTGACCATGGCGTATTCAGTCTTCGCTATGTTGGGCAAGAACTTGGTCTCGGCGCCAAGAAGGATTTCATAGTTGCAGCGCCGCAGCGGTCCTACCATGGTGTGACTTGTGTACAAATGACGCCACAAAATGGCCTTGTCGAATAACTAGACGGCCGGGGCCGACCGAGGTAATGTACGTGATTTAGTTCACCTTATTTCCGCCCTCCTTCCCCGACGCCAAATCCGCCAAAAAGGTGGCATGCGTGGAGACGACCGCAGAGTAGCAGAACCAACCCGTTAGACGGGCAACAACCTCCATGTCCACGCGGTTCAGCTGGACATTTGGGTTTGCCTGCAGCCACCGTACAATTCTTCGTACATTTCGTTCCGTGACGTGCTCTTCCTGTCCGTGCCAATGAGGTATCTTTTGAATAAAGATCACCCAGTTCGGGTCCGACTGGCACGCCGCATTTTCGTCCATACGGGTGCCAAATTGCTGAAGATTGAAGACCATATTGCGGCCGGCGGAAGAGATTGTGACGCTGTCTGCGTCGTCGATGTCAGAATCGGTAATGGTGTCAACGAAGTCCCTGTCGTAGCCTAAACTGTAGAGCTGATTGAGGAACGTCTCCCTCAAAGTGGGCGTCGGCATTGTCTGGCTCGGAGGAGGCCCGCCAATGATGACCTCCCGATCACATGAGAGGACCTCTGCGGCGGAGACGACATGAAGAGTTCCGGGCTTGTGGGTGTCCGAGTTGCAGACCTCCACGTGGAGAACCCCGTCGTGCACCATCGCTACGTCGAATTCGTACTGCGCAAGCTTGGCTCGGTTCTGAGCCACTAGTTCCAATATATCACCCGCGGTCACCCATCGCCACTTCCGCCACTTCGGCGGGAGTGGATGCTCCTCGACTTCCTCCACCAAATCTAACCAACACTTCCCGCTATTGCGATTCCCCAACAACGCGCTCATCACTTGGACTCGGCGAAGGGAACCCCGCTCCAGGGGAGATGTGATGGTCGACATGTCAAGTTGAAGGGCCCCGCACATATCAATGCTGAACGGAGAGCCAAAATCAATCGAGGGGGCGCAGTCGATTGCGAGTGAAGGTTCGGAAGTGAGCACCAACGACGAGCTGGTGCTGGCGGCGTCCGCCCTGTCGGTGGTGTTGCGCGGGTTACCCGTAAGGCCTCGCCATACGCGGCGCAGAAAACTGAACATGGTCGAACAGGTATAAAGGTGAGCAGTACTTGTTGTTTGTATAAGACGTGGGGGCGGAGCAGGTAGTCCCGTCACGCGTTACACGCTGACGAAACGAGGTCGGAAGAAGCCATTAGAAACTCGTAATACTGTACTAAAAGGCTGGATTCGAAATACATCTGTGGTTTTAGAGGATCAATGGAATGACGGTGTGACTGAACTTGTAAAAATGACATGAACGGCCTCAGGAACCAGACTTCAGATAGGTCGCTCCAACATGTGGACCTGAGTCTTTCGTCGTTTATCAGGACGTTGGGCTTTCGTTCGTTGACCGTCCGCTACAGGAACGAAAATCGTTCCAAAGGCGGCACAATGTGGAAGAGGGGGAGGTGGCGGCAGATTCGATACACGAAATGGCATCCACGACTGGAGAAACAGATCGGAAGTGCGGTCTACCTGTTGACTATTCAACTCTACATGCGCAGTCCGGAAATGGGACGTCAATTGGTCTGGTAGTGAGAACGGCGGTCCTTTTCTACAGCCTCGGATTGGGCAGGGTAAAGCGCGTGTATGCTGCATATGGGAGTCTTTGATATGGTCATGGAGTTCACTTTTTGTGTGATAGAGTCGAGTGTATGTGGTACATTTCTTGAGATTGCACCGATATCCTACTTGGTCTTTGCTAGTCTCCTTTCGGTGATGCTGTATTCTATGCTAAAAGCAGGTAAATGCTCTGATGTTAAGTTCAAGGAATGGAACTCACACAACTGTAGGAATGCCAACATGAAAGAACGGCGTTACAGTTCTTGTCCCTGCTCCCTTCGCACGCCAAGCCGGAGGCGACTATTGTGATCTTGGATAGTTCAAGGAAGGTATCCTCGTTGATTTCGACAACTCGAGAATCTGAGGACATGGGCATGAAACATGAGCTTGATTATTTTTTTGTGGTCTGTCACATGATCTAGGCCTTGCGATGACAATCAATTATCACTCGATATTCATCAGAATTCGAAGACAGGAAGTGCATATAGTGTACAGCCTTCTCGTAAATAATACTTGTTATATTTTGCACTACCGGTGCAGTCGAAGTCCGGTCGTCATCACCTTGCCGGCGGAGTGGCCTAAAGGTCAAGCGCTGAGCCTAAGGGCATTCGTCCAGTATGAGTTTTTTCTGCTGCGTTGCTTTGAACCGTGCGTCTCAGAGACAGTCGCACCAGCGCACCTCGACGAGAGATTGCGTGGGTATCATCTTGGCTGATTGTCCATGAAGCGGTCTGCAGTAGAGGGAAACATCCCAGTCTACCTCGAGCTGGATAGCACTCCTCACTAGGACAACAATTTGCAGCTGAAACGACGAAGGCTGGTATTCTTGTGTCCACTACAATTCGGACGGATGCTGACATTCAGCGCGCCTTTATTCATCGATCGGCCAGCTTCTCCTCAAACGACGTTGATGGCTCTCATGGCCCTCCCTCCTCATAAGCCCGATACCATCGTAGGATCTTTGCCTGGAATGTTCGTCTGTTCCGGGCCTTTCCATATTTCCGCCAGTAGTTGGGACGTTGACCGGACCTCCTCTCGCGGCTGTCTGGGCAGGCAGTTGAATCTTATGTCGTGGCGTCAGCGGCCTCATACTCTAATCCGCGTATCGAAAACTTACTATGGTTAAACCTCACAGCATTAATCTCAGAAAGTGACAAGGTCTGTCCCGATGGCCGTGCAGCAAGTGGGACTACACTAGGCCTGAACTGAACAAGTTATCTTCATGGAGTATAAACCAGTCGAATGATATTTAGTCTAAGCATTACCTAGGAAAACAAGTGAGCTGATGAATCAAGCCAATTAGATAACCTACATGTTATATGTATACATTTAATACAGACCAGTCAAAGCCTTCCCAGAATACAAGATGGAAATGTGGCACCACAAATGGCGTTTCTACAGCTAGTTCTCTCGCCACTGGTGGGTGCAAGCCGTGCATCTATATCAAAGTGAGCATGGAAATCATCGACAGATTGTAGCCAGGCTTTACCGATAAACTAGTCATAGTATTTGCCATGAGTAGGTGAGCGGTGTGAGGGAAGGAGGGAGGCTTACACGTAGTCATAGGCTCATCGGCAGACCTGATCTGGAGCTGATAGAAATACGCCTTGTCGTTGTTGCATTTTCCGCACGATGCTATGTAGATCGCGTGAGTAACAAACATTATCAAGGTTCATGTAAGTTTTACCTTGAGTAGCATCTGCGTGCTCCCATGCCTGATCTCCTCCAAGAACGTCGTCGATTTCTTTTCTCTTCAGTCTCGTCCGTGCAGTCATCTGTTCCGCTAGTAAGCACGAGAAAATGACCGGGATATGGTCCATGTACCTGCTTCGTTATAGGGAATTCGTAGGGGCAGGTATTACAGGACCATTTATTATACCCCGTCGAGGAGGAAATGACGAGCATATTGGCGCAGGTAGGACAAAACAGCATGTGAGATGGGAGTGAAAAAGAAAGATCAGCAGGATGACGTGAGCATGTGATCGCATCTTATCTACCCCTGAGTATGTCTAGTTTGGATAGCCTCTGCCATCTGGGTAGCTTGTCCTTTAACCACCACCAATACAATCTATCGAAAGCAATGGCTGGCTTTTTCCACAAATTGAAGGACTCTATCAAGGGCGACTCTGACGCCCACCAGTCTACTAGTTCTAGATATCCGATGGACGAACCTCCCGCATGGGCGGCGGCGCCAGAGAAAAGTGTAAGTCTACAACACGCTTCATGGACGAATCTCTAATGCGGAGACATCCTAGCACAAGCATGGGAAATTCCACGAAGCTCCCGAGGATGAATACCGCGCTGCAGAGGAGTACTGTGAGCACAACCCTCTTCAGCCGCCCCGCCTCTTGCCTTCGTATATGGTCGAGCAGATTAACGACCTTGGAGCCAAGGCGTGGGGCTTAGAAATCCCAAATGAGCCTAGATTTTCGGGCGCTGTGTACAATATCCCGCGCGACGCCAAGACGCCTGCTGTGATCCGCGTGCAGACGAGCCACAAATGTCGCGACTACTGTTTGCTCAGTAACCTACCTATCATGGCTGGCTACTATGATATCCCGGGCAAGGTGGGATCTTACTATGAGATTCTTATCCATAAGATGGAGGGGATTCTATCTGTTGGTCAGTGTTCATTTCTATAGACCAAACGATTAGTTTAACACGTTCGCTATAGGCACGGCATGCCGCCCATATCCTACATGGAGACACGCAGGGTGGAATCGCCTCAGCTCCGGCCTTCATCTGGACGACTTCCGCAAGTTCTTCGAAGATCCGGACGGCGGGATGGATTACACCGACACTCTTCAGGCTATTCGACCTGGGGACACGATAGGCTGTGGCTACGAATACCGCAGCGGGACTCTATTCTACACCTATAACGGGATCCGTCTGCCGAATGCGTTTACGGGCATATACCTGCCCCGCCAGAACTACGATGTGTTTGCGGCGATCGGGGTGGAGGGCGTGTGTGACTTTGAGGTCAACTTTGGGGGTGAGTTGGTTAAGTGGCCGGAGGGAAATGAGTGGCAGTGGAAGGTTGAGGGGATTATTGGGCGCCTGAGTGGCTCCGATGGGATCGATGAGGAACTTCCGTCGTACAGTCGGATGCAACAGCCCATGTTTTGAAATTATTTGAGTCTAAGAAACAGTTTGAATGTACAATAATTCATCTCCTTTTCTATTATTTGACCATGAATTTTTTCGAGAACGTGGAACCCAGCGCTTTAATTAATTCCTTCTGGAAGACACGACGACTTCACGTTACACGTGATCGCATCTCTCTCTTCTTGACCGTCATCATCTCACCAGCATTCTTCCTTTCAATCGCAATCAATCATGTCTGGGGTTGTCAGCGTCTTTGTGGTCTCTCCGGATACAAAGTCTGAAAGGAGGCTCGAACTGCATACGACTGTCGAGCAACTAAAAGTAACCGATTTGGCGATCTCCCATTTAGACTGAGGCTGATCTGCCCTTGCTCTCATTAGGGAAAGCTTGAGCTGATTACTGGCATTCCTGTCGGCAATCAGTCTATCAAGCTCTACAATTCCGAAAATGATCCCACTGTGCTTGCGGAGCTGTCTGATGATACAAAGCCACTCGGATTTTATGGTCTTCGAAGCCTACAGTTGCTAAAAGTACATTCCCCCCGTCCGTGGTTGTGTCGAGCTAATGTTACTAGGTAGACGATTTGAACCCGTCTGCCACCTTCACCGGACAACTCACGGACGTGTCGCAAGTCGACAAGTTTGAGTTGACAAACGCTGAGTATGAGGCGCGCGCGGGCGAGTTATGCAGATCTCGGGTGATCTGTGGTTAACGGTGCTTGTAGATACTGTGCTGGCTTACAAGCAGCGTAACAAGGTTGGGCGATTCGCGCCTAAACACGAGACCAAGGCTATTACGCCAGAGGTCGATGTTAATATCCCCGTTGGTTCGCGATGCGAGGTCGAGTCCACGGAGGCTGGTTTCAGTAAACGTGGGACGGTGCGGTTCGTTGGTATAACGAAGTTTGGGACTGGCGAAGGTGTCTGGGTCGGTGTTGAGTACGATGAACCGTTTGGAAAGAATGATGGCTCGTGAGTTTCTCCTGCTTTTTGGATTCTGAGCGCGTCTGATGCTTCTGTGAATCTAGCGTGCAAGGGGAGCGATACTTTACATGTCGGCCCAAGTATGGAGTATTTGTGCGTCCTGAAAAAGTGCAAGTTGGAGATTATCCGGAGGAAGGAATTGATCTTGATGATGAGGAAATGTAAAGGTGTGCGGATTCTTGTCGAGGTTGGCATTCCAGTTCTAACTTGATCTTTAGTAACCAGCGTGTACTACAATTTAATGGAAGTTCTTCCTCTCCACTTTCCGGATACCACACAGACCCGACGACGCCTGTTTGCGTAACGACTGTACGTGCGCTACCTCTTTTCGACACGCTTTCTAGGGATGCGGTACATAGACTACATTCCTCTATTCGATGCTCTATGCAGCCACGCGGAGACGTTGGCCAAGTTGAGAGCGGGAGCGGATGTGTGGTGGCTCGATGCGAGAACGCTGACGGTCATCCAGACGTGGCATACCTTGGTAGATATCGATATACCAGTCTTGCAGACGCGATGGGATTCGCCGTTAGATATTTCGCAGCGCGTACTTATGGTCAGTAATGCCGTACTCTTTTTTACTTATCATTTCATACTAAGATTTACTTGTATAGTGCCAGGTCGTCGAGGTGCTCCCATGCTGGCCGCGCTTACAGTGCATGACGTTTCTCATCTGGGATAAAGATACCGTCAACTTGGTGTATCAGGCGCTTCTGAAGTATACCCTGAGTACTGAGCGGTTCGGTGCCGTCGTTCACTGTACAGGTCGGGGGCCATGGGCAGTTTGGACTTGTTGCTGAGCTGCTGAAGGTCGAAGGTAAATACAGTGATTCATCCAAGGCGTATTGGTGTTCTAAAAAGTTATTTAATTTAGATTGTTAACTGGGTGGGAGGTATCACATTTAGATTTGCTGTCCTTGCCATTTCTCACGCCTGTTCTCTTCTTCTGCCCACGATGACGACGGTGACCTGCAACCAATGCCGTCGCTCGTTTGGATCCGCTGGCGCTCTGCATAACCACTGCTCTGCAATGGCTGACCATCCTTACTGCGATGAATGTGAGCGTCTCTTCAAAGATGATCAGGCGCTTAAACAGGTATTTGAGTCGATTCTCTATAGCCATCAGACGACCGATTGACGAAACGTAGCACCGCGCCAATGCCACGGTGCATCAAGATGACTACGACGAATATGATTCGGACGACTCAGACGAGGATGTGTATTGTGGTCATTGTGGGCGGCACTGTTGGAACGCAAAAGCCCTTGGACAGGTACTTGTTTCCTTTCCATGCTAAGCGATGTCGGAACTGACGTTTCATCAGCATCGTGAGACCGCCGCCATTCATCAAGACGGCGATGGCGAGCGCTACTGTAAATCTTGCGAGAGGGTGTTCGTCGACCAGGATCCTCTGAGCGCCAACTCAGTCCGCAAGCCTCCATCGGTGGCTCAATCCTCTTTTAAGTCCGCTGATCCCGAAGTATTCAATCGCATTTCCACACCATATGATGCAGACGCTTTCGAGTCCATGCTTTCCCAAACCGGTCTCACCGTTTCACCTCCAGACCTCGTATCCAAACTTCGGAATGGATTTCCGATGGGAGATTTCCCCCGGCTTACTAAAACCGTCATCTTCCAAAATTACGATACCAATCCAACACATGTCGCTTTCATCGATACCTATCTTGGCGAGGAGGTGGACGCCGGCCGAATGTCAGGCCCGTACACCCGCTCCCAGGTGGAGGCCATCCTCGGTCCATTTCAGTGCTCTCCCCTGTGGGTGAAGAAGGATGACGAAGGTCCCGGTCTCCCACCCAAGCTCAGAGTCGTGCGGGACCTGTCAAAGGGCGACAAGGACCATCTCGCCACGAATGATTACATCGACACGCAGAAATTCCCTACTCGCTTTGGATCTGTAATGGATGTGGTAGATATTGTAAGTGCCTTACATCCTACACCCTTACCTCCTACACATTACACCTTACTCTACCCATTTTCCTTACACTCCTATGCTTCCCTCATTTCGCGCTCTTAACTTCAGGTTTCTCATCTTCTTTAATCAGATCACAGACGCTCCTCCGGGAACTCAGGCAATGGTCCTTGACGTCGCCAAATTTCACAGAACTTGCCCGATCCTTCCAGCCCACAAGCCGTACTTTGTCGCTCAAGGCTCAAAGGGCTTCTTCATTGAACATACTTGCCCATTCGGGTGCCGTTCATCGGAGAGTAATGCGGGCTCTATTCTAAACGCTGCAATGGATATCTGGAAGGCCAAGAACGTCTCCCCGGCCGTCAAGTGGAGTGACGACCTAGCGGTCTTCCGACTCGCAGACGGTTCAGGTGCTAGGGGTCGTTTCAGCTATCCTTATACCATGAAGTCGGCAAAGGCGCTGATTGCCTCACTTCGCGTGCCCTGGCATCCTGAAAAGTGGTGTGACTTTGCCGCTATCTTCGTCTACATTGGATTCCTTTGGGATCTAGAGAAGAAGACGGTCTGCCTGCCAGACGTGAAACGGGAGAAGTACCTGGGTCGAGTTCAAGCTTTTCTTGACGTGTACCAGCACTCGCGCGCTTCGCTTGATATGGTTATCACGCTTCAAGGCACACTGGTGCACATCTGCTTTGTCTACCCGCAAGGACACTCTCGTCTCCCTCGCATCTTTGACTTGTCCTCTTCCTTTGACCCAGCCAAGCCATCATTGCCCAAGCACCTGTCCACGTTACTTATCGAGGACATGAAGTGGTGGAAAGCCGAACTTTCCAAACCCGCCGTCGTTCGTTCTTTAACTCCTGCTCCCCCACCCGCTCAACTCGAAATCTTTGTCGATGCATCGATGGAGTGGGGAATTGGTGTTGTCATCAATGGGAGATGGGATGCATGGACCCTCATTCCAAATGGTCAGCAGGCTCATATCGGCTGGCTCGAAGCTTTGGCGGTTGAGCTGGGACTATACGTCCTGGGTAGTATGGGAATCGAGAACAGATCGATCCTCATCAATTCGGACAACCAAGGCGTGATAGGTGCATTTCGTAACGGCCGGAGTCCAAACATCGATATCAACAATTCTATACGGCGCAGTGATGCGCTTCTTCGTTCTCGCAACCTACATCTTACCCTTTCCTATGTCGAATCTGGTAGGAATCTGGCGGATCCCATCTCGCGTGGAGTTGTTGACTCGAGGCTTCGCTTAACCTCTACATTTGAGCTTCCGACAGAGCTTCAATCTCATGTTGCTCGTTATAGAGGGTATTGAGGTCGTTGTGAGAGGTTTTTTTCGAACGAGAATGTGCTTAAGCAGGTACTTGTTTTGTTCTCATACGCGACAGTGACCTTTACCTTCACGTAGCACCTCAATTATTAGGAGTCGGAGGAATATGAGTACGACGATGACGAGCAGGATATCAACAAGGACACTGTACTGTACGATTGGTTTTCAAGGACGTTGTGAATATGTAAATCTAGTTTGGTCTTTACTCTGTCATGTACACTAGTATGGAAATATGGACTGTCGGTCTTGTTTGACTGGAAGGTGGCACCCGTTGGAGTTCGTACAAGCCTCGAATGGGGCGGGACCCCACTACTACTCCTGCTAATGTCCATCGGTGGCTGTCTCAAAAATTTGGTGCGTGTTGAATTAACATGTCTGAGGGTGAAGTTTCAGCTTCATTTGCGTGACTCTATAGGTTTGCGATGGCTCCTGCTGCACGCTCCTAGTGGCAGTCCATTGCAAAACGAAGAACGACTCCTTGCTCAGGGCCTTGAGCGCTCGGACCATATGATATCCGGCTGAGACAGGTGATTTCGTCAACTCGGAGACCGGGAGACGCGTCAAAGATTTTCACTACTGAATGCTGATTGATCTAGTAGTACGTACTTGAAGGGAAGTAAGCGTTCAAGGTAGCCCTAGTTCAAGTTGTTGACGCGTATGAGAAGGATCTGATTCCGGGAATCGGTTGGCGTGAATTCGAGGAAACCTTCGAGTTGGGCCGCCGACGGGATGTTGGTGCTGCGTGCTAACGCGTCGGATACAGAGGGCTTCCGATTCGGCAGTGGCTATGACTTGTTCCGACGCGAAGTCTTGTTGCCGGTGTGGCGCGTTCACATTTATAGAGCGCTATAATTCATTACGGATGAGCGTTTTAATTCCTAGAGCACCCTATTTGTATCGGACGCGTAAATTGCCTAGACATCCCGTAGGAGGTACCTCCGATTACGTCACCAGTGAGGTCTCACTCTGCCCCAGGCGCGCCTTGCACCACGACCACCATCTCTCCCAGGATTCCCGCCAACACCGTGCTCGACGACGCCCGCCGCCCTTTAGAATGTCGCCGATGACGATGACGACGGAGCAAGGACTCAACGCGAAGCTCACCGCAGCGTCGCGGTCTTTATCGGCGTCCTCTCTTCGAGGAAAATTGTCAGAATTGGCGACGACGCCTTTGAAACCGGTCAAGGACACGCTAAAGGCCCATTTCGAGTGCGTATCTGTCTTTTTCGACGGCGAAAAATGCACTAAAACGATGGTAGCTTTGTGCCATCTCAGATACCGACAGAGAGGAGGTTGCAGACTTTGGCGGTGACGGTGTGGTCGCTGTTGATATGGGGCTCAATCACTCTATGGGTCTATCTATGGTCAGCTATGGTCTTCGTGGACAGGGCCCACTGGCTTACGCGAGGCTTAGCTCGTACCCGGCACTGTGGCCGCTGCTCATGGCATATCAAATTTGGATCCACTACATCGACAAGGCTTCCGTATACGGCGCTCGACCAAGTCTGTGGTTCCGCCGTATATCCTGGTGGCGATACTTTGCAGACTACTATCCCGCATCGTATGTCCATCTAAACCTTGCATTACCCTAATTGACCCCCCTTTACAGGTTGTTAAAGGTGGGATTTGACTTGGATCGCGTAGGACGTCATTGTTAAAGACAGATTGCAGGAAGCCGACCTACCAGCTGACCGGAACTATGTCTTTGGATATCACCCCCACGGTCAGTACTTGCATGCTAATTCCAGATAGAAGCTAACAGTCAATTAGGTATTATTGGAATGTACGTTACATGCCGTTTGACTGAAAGTCGATGCTCACCCACTACAGGGGAGCTTTCGCTACATTTGCCACCGAAGGTAAACCTTTTGTCGAACCAGATTTCGGCGCGCTGACTTTTTCCAGCGACCGGATTCTCCAAGGCATTCCCGGGAATAATTCCCCATCTCCTCACTCTCGCCAGCAACTTCAAGATGCCATTCTACCGCGATGTCGCCCTTGCTTTAGGGATATCCAGCGTCAGCAAACGCTCCTGCATCAACATCCTTAAAAGCGGCCCTGGCCACTCCATCACCATTGTCGTCGGAGGGGCTGCCGAAAGTCTTAGTGCCCATCCTGGAACGGCAGATCTGACTTTGCGAAGACGGTGGGCCTTGTTCTTCCGACTGTGTTCCTCTTTTTTTTTGACCGTTCCCGTCTATAGACTTGGCTTCATCAAGATTGCTATTCAGCATGGGCACGTTCTCTCATTGGCGCGTATCCCGTGGTAACTAACGTAAAATCTATAGAGCTGACCTGGTACCTGTATTCTCGTTCGGTGAGAACGACATCTTCCAACAGATGCCCAACGAACGGGGTACTGCGATCTTTTCCATCCAGAAAAAGTTCCAGTCTATCTTTGGATTTACGCTGCCGTTGTTCCATGGCCGTGGAATGCTTAATTGTATCTGCTTGCGCTAAGTTTAACGTTCGGTCCCGCTGACGTCCATCATCAGATAGTACTGGTCTGCTGCCTTATAGACGGAGAATTGTCGTCGTTAGTGAGTGGGTGCTCTTTCTCCGTCTCTCGGTATTCATGGGTCTGCAGCTGGACGACCTATCCACGTCACGAAATATGAAAAGCCTGATATAGAGGAAGTTCGGAGAATCCAGAACTTGTATATTGCTGAATTGACGAGGTCAGCTACGCGCTTATCGACTGTTTTCGTCTACTCATCTCGACTCGATAGAATTTGGGAGACGTACAAGAACGAGTTTGCCAAGGCGCGGAAGAGGGAGCTTAACATCATTGACTGAAATATGCTCTTCTGTGTGCTAGAGGTTTCGGGTTGTCCTGGTTGTTGAACACCACACGCATCGATAGATTCAGCGAACATTTGTTGTCATGTACATTACTTGCCCTTTCATGGTTGTAATACCACTGCGATTGTTACTCGAAAATGCATGTATTGGGGACGTTCACGGTGGTCCTTGTTAGTAACATTGTTAGCGAGGCAATGGCGGCTAGGTCTCGTGAGGCTTCATTAGATCGGAAGGTACCCAGGTTGAGGCGGCAGTGTGTTGAACAGTAGAGGTCTAGCTCTCCAGATAGGAATACCAAAACATGATTTTATTGCACCGGGTTCTGCACTATTGGGAAAGAAACCACAAAGTTAGGCCGGTCAAGGGTGGGGAGTGCGACTTGAGATACTCGAAAGGTCCGTCGACAGTGCACGGTATCATGAGAGCTGACGCCCGTTACTATATATTCCACTCCGAGGACTTGCTCGCCATCTCCTTCAACAGCACGTCGAGCGTGGTGCTCTTGTGCCCCAGTCGGTCCGGGCCAGGATCGTTAAACACACTTGCGAAACCAAAATCAGGAACCCTCTACCAAAACGAAATATTAAACATACATGTAACCGCGATCATGAGGGATCCCGAGCTCCTTCTCTATAAATGAGAAAAAGGCCTTGCTGTACCCGGCGTGGTTGTACGTCGGCAGGCCCAGGACGGTGAGCTAGAGTCAGGGGCTGGGATTAGAGGGGAAGGGGAAGGGGAGGGGAGAGGTGGGGGACGCACGATGGACATGCAAAACGCGGGCTCGTGCGTGCCGCCGAAGATGAGCCCCTCGTTGTAGCGGTACGTGACCATCCAGTATTTGTCCATGCCGAGGATGGCGATGCCGTGCTGGTAGCGACATGATCGTAAGTTGAGTTGATGTATGATGACCAGGAGGAGGGTAAC
The DNA here is from genome assembly GCA_003314085.1 of Hymenopellis raphanipes. Classification (NCBI taxonomy): domain Eukaryota; kingdom Fungi; phylum Basidiomycota; class Agaricomycetes; order Agaricales; family Physalacriaceae; genus Hymenopellis; species Hymenopellis raphanipes. Next base: position 21,986 of record QLPD01000512.1, read on the forward strand.
AAGATATGAGTACCTGGGATAAGGCGGTTGTGAATGCTTTTTCGTCTGGGACCTTGGATAGGATGAGGTAAGGTCAAGAAAAGAAAGATAGACCGGTAGAGGAGGAGGAGGAGCTCGCCTTGACGTTGGTGGTGATTTCGAGGATGGGCATTGATGGTTAGTTGGGTGGCGGCTGTTGGGCGCGGGGGGGGCGGGTGTTTCCTTTTTGCCGCAGCTAGTATTAGAGCAGATTAAATAACGCGCTGAACACCCGATCGAGCACACCAGTGCATTGTCTCGGAGGTGATCCAAGGCGATAGGAATGGAGGATGGGTATCGATGCAAGTTTCGCGACTCTCCAGCATCCGACGAGTGTTTCTCCGTGATTTGACTGCGCGTCTCAAGACGGACTTCTATTCAGTGTACCAAATGAGTCGAATTGATTGCGTAGTACAGTAGTCATGTAGGCTGTGCTCGTATGACCAGTCAGTAAAGGAAGAAGTGAAGTACCGTAACAGATACAACCGTGATCGAAAGAGGCGTTCTGATACATGACGTCCCGCTCACAACGAGGAAACGATGGTGCAAAAATCGCGATCACATGTCAGTTCATGAAGAACACCTCGAACGCGCGAACAAATAAGGCCACAAAAGCCGGCATGAACAACACATATATTCCCTAAAAAGCCTACGTACTATCAAAGTTCCAGTGCATTAGATAAATCTCTATTGGTAATCGTCGATGATATAAGAATGGGCAAGCTTGCGTGCGCCACTGCATTCCAAGA